>JBAKBP010016791.1:0-50569 GCA_037953745.1 Lithodes maja
CTTCATCCTCCTCCACCCGCGGACGCGGGGGCAGGTCTGTCGCCGGCAGAGGGCGCCAGGCTAGAGGTGTGGCCGGGGGACTGGCTCACAGGGGGCGTGGTGTACCCGCCTTCCGTGGTCGTCGGTCCCCGGATCGCCGTCCCCGTCAAGAGGGGATGCGGCGCTGGCAGGCGCAGGGCCCCAGTTCCTCCGCTGCCAGACACAGCCTGGAGGGGGATAGGCCGGGGCGCGAGGCTCGCCCGTCGTTTCGGCGGGGCGGGGGGACGTCTGGAGGGGGACGTGGTGGCTCTAGCTCCCACTACGATAAGTCCAAGAGGGGCTCCGCGCCAAAAAACGCGTAGTTCCTCCTGGCCAGCCCCCTCTTCCCTCGCCCGACCATCTCGTCGAAGCGGTGATGGGCCTGACGCAAGGCGCCCGCACCGGCTTCTTCCGCCCCCACTACCGGCAATGGCCCCGCCGGTCGTGGGCGCGTCGGGTGGTCAAGAAGGGTCTGACTTGGAGGTGGAGGTCCAGGCCTCCTCTCAGGTGCCCTCCCCGACAGCGACCAGTGTCTCGGGAAGTGGCCCAAGTGATCATGTCCATGCACGAGGAAGGCGTTATCACGGAAATATCTTCTACACAAAAGGTATTTCTGTCTCATGTGTTTCTGGTCCCAAAGAAGGACTGCGCTGCTATGAGGCCGGTGGTAGATCTCTCAGTCCTCAACTCTCACATTGTGAACACCCGTTTCCGCATGCTCACCATCAACCAGGTACGCCTGGCACTCAAGCCCTTGTCTTGGGTGGTCACCCTGGATCTGAAGGATGCTTATTGGCATGTGCCGATGGCTCCTCGGTTCCAGGGCTGCCTAGCACTGCAGTCGGATCAACGGGTGTTCCAATTCACCAGACTACCATTCGGCCTCAACATAGCACCGCGGGTCTTCACCAAACTGGTGAAGCAGGCTCTGACCCCCTTGCTCTTACAAGGGATTCAGATCCTGTTTTACCTGGACGATTGGCTCATCTCCGCAGACTCTCTCACACACTGTGTACAAGACACGCTCACTGTAGTCAGACATATCACAAACCTGGGGTTCAAACTAAACATTCCCAAGTCCTGCCTCTCACCGTCACGAGAAGTGACGTGGGTGGGCTTGCACTGGGATCTCCAAAGCGCCACCGTTTCCCAGAGTCGTGTGAATGCGGCGAAACTTCGAAGGAAGCTCTTTGTCGTGTTGCACTCGGTCTCGATAACACGAAAAATCTGGGACTCCCTACTAGGGTCTTTGAATTGGGCGTCTCTGACCGTGCCCTTGGGCCGGCTCCGACTAAAACGCCTCATTCAGCTGGGCAACAGGCACTTCCCTATCTCGCCCCCTTACCGTTTGTGGACGGTACCGCGCTCAATACATCTGAGACTGACACACTGGGTCGCTCGGGGCACGCTCTCTGCGGCTGTGCCCTGGACTGCTCCTCCGCCGACCATCTGGGTAGACACGGATGCGTCGAGCGAGGTGGGGTGGGGCTATCAATCAGACATGGGACATCAAAACCACGGCAGGTGGTCGGGGCTCTCACACTTCCACATCAATGCCCTGGAACTGTTGGTACCGTTGTTCTTCCTGCGGGATCACGGACTGGCCCTCACGGGCAAGTCGGTGGCCTTCAGGATGGACAACATGTCCGCGGTTCATTGTATCCAAAAGCAGGGCTCCTCCAGGTCTGTTGTGCTCCAAGACCTGGCGGAGAAATTGTTTTACCTGGCCGATCATTACAGCATCTCCCTGCATGCGACTTACCTGCCCGGGACGGCCAATCTTTGGGCGGATGCTTTGTCGAGAGGACAGAGCACCAAGGTAGAATGGTCATTAAGACAAGGCGTTTTCGACGACCTCGCAGCCTCCTGGGGCCATCCGCAGGTGGACTTGTTCGCCTCCTCCGGGACGAACAAGCTGCCGGACTACCTCACCCGCTGGACTTGTACTCAGGCGGAGGGGCCGGATGCCTTCAGCGAGGACTGGAGCAGGTGGCAGTCGATTTACGCTTTTCCACCGCCCGACGCACTGCTTATGTGCAAAGTCCTACACAGGCTGAGAGACTACCGTGGCAAGGTTTGGTTGATCGCGCCCCTCTGGCCGGCCCAAGCCTGGTACGCTCAGCTGAAGCGATGGTGCCCGAGTCCCGTTCCCCTGTCTGTCTCAGACTTCCACTTGGGACAGATTGGAGACCTAGGGACCTCGTTGGCATTCGCATCGTGGATGTTTGTGAGGCAGGGTGGTTACCGAAATATGGACGTTGCTTGACTGATATGCTTAATCAGCACTGGACTAAGGCTACTTGGAAGACTTACGAGTCTCATTGGAATACTTTCACTAAATGGATCAATGACACCGAACAAACAGTTCCGTCGGTTGCGTTAGTCTTCCATTACCTTCATCACTTGTTTGCGACACGCACATACATGTACAACACCATTAAGAACCACCTGTCCGCTATTAGGGAGCCTTTTGAGACCTTGACGGGCTGGTGCTCCCTCACAGGAGCTGTCTTTTTTCATGAAAGCCTGCTTTAGGCTCAGACCGCCCCCCCGCCAGATACCGCCTCAATGGTCTCTGGCGAAGGCTCTCAGGCTTCTTACCTCACCCATCTACACCACTAACCCAACACCTGTTCATCTGCTTGATAAAACTTTGTTTCTTTTAGCGTTGGCTACAGGAGAGAGGGTCTCGGAGTTGGCTGCCATGTCGAGGGCCCCGAATTGCATGAGTTTTTCGCCTTCCTTGGGGTCAGTCACTTTGGCCCCTTCCGTTCATTTTGTGGCCAAGAATGAACGTGAGGCGCACATTTTTAAGCCGTTTACTGTACCAGCTTTAAAATGTGGGAGCACGCATCATCCGCTATGCCCGGTACGAGCCTTGCATACGTATGTGCGTGCCGCTGTGCCGACGTCGGGGACGGCGCTCTGGTTGGCCCCTACGACAGGGACACGGTTAGGCAAACGTGCTGTGGGACTTCATTTACGCCATGTCATTACTGCGAGTAATCCCCTTACGAAGGCTCCGCTCATGATGTCCGCTCTTATGCAGCGACTGTGAGGTTTCTCAACAATTCCTCACTTTCGGATATAGCCGACACAGGGTTATGCCCCTTTCACACATACAGGACTCGGGCGCCGAATGCAGCAGAAAGCAGCCGAGTAGCGACTCTGCTGCATGCGGCACCAAGTCGGCACCTATTCCTACCCATGCGGCTGTAGTCGTTTGTAGTCTGGTGAAGTCCTGGCAATGCGTGTCAAGTCGCGGTCCGCGACGAAAATGTTTGTCAGTTTTGAAATTTGGGCCAGACTTGAAATTAGTCTGGTGGATGCGGGGAGTAGTCTGCTCTAGTCGGCGCTAGTCGTACCAAGTCTTCTGTATGCGGCTGTAGTCCTTGTGTATATCGGCTCGAATTGTGTTTCATGTGTAGCATAAAGACTACTGCCGCATACACCAGAGTACAGCCGCCGGACACGAGTACAACCGCAAAAGTCTGCTGAAGTCTGCTGAAGTCGTGTGCATAAATTTGCATAAATTTGCATAAAAAAATTAAAAATTATGCAAAAATATGAGTCATACGAGTACAACAGACAACAGCGGAATTCATCCGCATGCAGCCGCATACAGCAGACTCCAACCACATTGACAGGAGTGCAGACATATGACAACACCCGGAACCCAATGTGGCAGAAGAGTCGAGCCAACTTGACCGGACAAGTAACCGACAACAGAAAACTCCAACCGACAACACAAAAGTCGAACCGAAAACAGCCGCATCCACCTGACAAGAAATACTAGACATTTTTCCCAACAGAACGGCAACACGGCCCTATATATAGGCCCCAGGCAGCGCACTCCCCAACAGTCTTCAATGAGACCACCAACGACGCACACCTACCACCCTCTCCCTCGCCTCGCCTCTACCCTGACCTCTACGCTCACCTATACCGCCTTTACACCATGCCTGGACCCAGTCGAACACCAAAGACCAGGAAGTCGCAGAGTCCACAGAAGATCCAGAGGCAAGAAGACGACAACCGATTGGAAGACTTCTTTGGAGACGAGACCCAGATGAGTGAGGAAGAGAGCATGGAGGTAATCCAAGACAGCCAGCCTCCACGCCAAACACCCCCCGCTGCCAAGCGGCAAGCACCGCCACCAGCTCCCGCCAAAACCAGCATGCTACCGCCAGGGAGCAGCCAGGACACCCAGGACACCCAGGACACCCAGGACACCCAGGACACCCATGACATCCAGGAGATCGACATCGAGACGGGTGACGAGGCCTCCCCAGATGCGATTATCTACGGCGTCAAATCTAAAAGAACTATAACGAGGGTAGTGTTGCGCCCCGAAGACGAGGTCGCCGTGATGGAGTGGTTGCGGGCACATACATTCATGTATGACAAGCAGGCCCGAGAATTCAAGGACTCTGACCGGAAGTGGCGCCTGTTTGAAAAGAAGGCCAAGACTCTGACCCCTCCAATAAAAGGTAAGTTTTCCCATATTGATACGTGAAATGTTATATTATTAATATTTACGTTGTTTATCTGTGTTAGTACAAATTTTTATGTGTTGTGATGAATAGTGACACTGTTTACCTGGGTAGATACCTGTAATATTGGGTGATATATAGACATTGTTGTGTGATATATACGTTTCTATTATATGTGATTTTGTCTTGCAAACAGGTGCTCAGCTGAGGACCTGGTGCGACAACATCCGCTCCAGGTTTGGCAAATTAACGGCAAGGAAGAGTGGTGCTGGGGCTGAAATACGGTACAGCGACCGTGATCAGTGGATCCTTGAACAGGGCAGTTTTTTCAGGGGTCACATTGTGCGGAACAAGCCTCGTAGCACCGGTAATGTGAGTGTTTATTATATATGTTATTCAAATTCAGCAATACTTATTTAATCATTTCCAATTATTCCCTTAAGGCAGTGTTTATGTTACATTTTGCTGTCATGTTATGCATGCTTTGTGGTTTCAATGAAACAATCTCCATAGATTTTTTATTTTAATTAATAATTATTTATTAACATCATTACAACACCAAACTCCTACCCCCAAATGCCATTCATTACACTATAACATATCCCGACTCACCACATTACAGTAAAAATATTATATCTGCCTTCCTCCGATAACACAGTTCATATACCAGGCCGCATCACAACATACCATTATAAAATAATCTTCTTGTTTTCACCCCAACAAACAGTTCCCACAGCATGCCTCATCCGACGCCAACGATGATGCGCCTGAGCTGGACGACCCTGTACTCGAGACCAGGACAGAGGCCGAGGACTCTGCGTCTGGGGCCTCCCAGCACAGCACAACAACAGGCACCAAGCGGCAGAAGGCTTCAACCAGCTCCGCTGAAATAGAAGAGGTGAGAAAAATTATAGAAATGTGCATATGCAAACAAATGAATGTAAGGTGTGGAAAGGTAAGACAAGTTATATAATGTGAAGAGTTGCTCTGGACTGCGAATGCGCCACTCCCACTGACACGGTAAGGCAAATATTGACATGCGCTACTAACTTCATTAATGATGTAAACTAAACATATTTTATTAACATGTACCTATTATGTAATATTCCTAATACATATCTTACAGAAATCTGGAATGCAGATGGAGATTTATGTTATTTATGAGTGTGCATTGCATAATTATCCTGACGCTGTCTGATAATAATCAACTTTTTGGACATCTCTCTTTATAGATACAGCAGACGGTGACCGCCTTCCGCAAGGACGTCAGTGAACTCCGGGAAAGCGTGAAGACAGGAGGTGGACGCCTCAAGCCTCATGTTTCCGCGTTCGTTGCCTACCTTGCGGAAGTAATGAATGAGTGGTCTGCCGATGACTGCAACACGGCTCAGCAGGAGATGACTACCTACGTGCTGCAGATGGACAAGATGGCGCGGCAACGGGCTTCGGGGGCAACTGCAACCCCAGCGAGTGCGGCACCACCCCCCGTCCAACCTCCACAACCCTCCGTCAGCGTCCAACTTGCGCCCCAGGTATACCAACAACGTGTGCCACAGCTGACTCCACACCTGGGCCAACCTCTTGGACCGGCCCCACAGTTTACGCCCACCTTGTGGGGCAGCTCCACCCCCACATATGGAACACACCTTGCGGTGCCCGCCACACCTGGGAGAAGTTTTCAGCGGCAACTCTTTGATGTGAGTCTCAACCTGGACTCCCCAAACCCAACACTACACACACCGCAGCACGAGGGGCAGTAGAGAATTTCCGTCCAATGTAAAGATTAAAATAAAATTCTGTTGTGAATACTGTGTTTAGAATTCCAATCCCATATGCCAGTAATATGTTATGAAACAATAAATAATACTTATCTTTGCTGAAAATAGTCTCTAGTAATAATACCCAAAAATATGTCCTTAAATAACATGGCAGGAAAATATTTACGACTTGACATTCATTTACAAAAGTGACTACTAAATAAAATATAGATGAATATAATAGATGTTGAAAATATAGATGAATATAATATATGTTTTCTAAAATTAATATACACTCATCATATACAAATGCCCGCGACGGCAATAACAAAGCAAGAAAGTAATAGCCTGATACGTATAAATATTAATATATAATAATAAAATATAACTGACGCATGACAGTTACATAATAAATTACTGAATGTCATGGAAATACTGAATAATGAAATAATATGCCAAAGCAAATGACTGAAGAGAAGTGAAAATGAAAGTAATAATTATTAATAAGAAACATATGAACATATAAAATTTGCAAATGATATGGACAATGGCACGCATGATTTAATTAGAAAGAGCTGCAAATTAGGTCAGTTAATATAACATTAAAATACACACAATCATCGTACCTTCATGAGTCACTGAACCGGCTATCCTGCCAGCTCACACTGCCCCGGGTTGATGTGAAGTAGTCTGCCATGTAGCGACGCAACTCCTTTGCGTAATTAGTAGCCTGGTTTCCGGTCAGTGGCATGAGCGGCTCCAACTGGTCACCATCCCTCCAAGACCCTGGCGTCACCCTGTGGGTGACTGGGTTCTCCCTGTCAAGGAAGCCAACGGGGTGGTGACTGGGGAAACGGCGACGGATGAGGTTGTGTAGGCAACAGCATGCCAGCACCACAGACTCCACTCTCTTGGGTTGCAGGGGAATGGTGGTGAGCAAACATCTGAACCTGTAGAATAGGGAGACACAAAACATGGTTATTATCAAATACCTGCCTCTGCAAAGAGAATAAGTTAGCAATGCAAGTGTATAGCCTTATTAATGGCATTAACCCCACCAAAATTGAAAGATATTTACCTGTTAGCCAAGATGCCAAAGGCATTTTCCACCACCCGTCGAGCCCTGGACAACCGGTAGGAGAAGATCATCTCGCCCATGTTCGTAGAGCGATGTGGGAATGGTTTCAGTAGCCAGGGTCGCATGGGGAATGCGTCGTCAGCTAACAGGAAGTAGGGCACAGGCCTGGCACCAGTGTGTAGGGGTTGAGGAGGCGGAAGTCCCAGGGTGTTGTTCTCCAGGCCGGCCCTGATAGGTGTCTGTGCAAAGACACCACCGTCAGACCCCGAACCAGTGGCACCCACATCGCAGTACAGGAACTTGTAGTCAGCATCCACAACTGCCATAAGCACAATAGAGTGGAATCCCTTGTAGTTATAGTAAAGGGACCCAGCATTGGCAGGGCAGCGAATGGCTATGTGCTTACCATCAATAGCACCAACGGCGTGTGGAAACTGCCAGCGTTCTTCGAAGAGGTCAGCACATTTCTTCCAATCTTCCGGGGTCTTGGGGCATGGCAGAATGAGAGGGTGGTATTCTTGGTAGATGGCCTCACAGGTGTCAGGAACCAGCAGTGAAATGCTGTTATGGGCAACGCGGAAATCATAGGAGAGTGTTTGATATGAATCACCAGTCGCCAGGTAGCGCAGGGTAATGGCGAGACGAAGGGCAGTGCTCAGGGATTTCCGCCAGAAGGTGTCCTGTCTCTCTATCCTGGGTGTTATCTTCTCCACCATTTCCCAGAACATGTCCACGTCCAACCTGGTGAAGTTTCTGAAGCTGCGGTGGTCTTCGCGCATGAACTCATGCATGATATTCTCGTAGTGGCCATACATTGGCCGCCGCAGGAGCCAGTTCCGCGTCCACACTGACCTCCTCTTCCTCCTTCGTTGTTTAATGGCTATTTTCAGAGCCAACAGATCAACCTGGAGAGTTAAATCCATGGACATGGTCGCCAGGTATATGTCTATATTTTGGCGCTGGGAGGGTGTAATGAATACGTGCGCATCCATGTTGTGTGGTAGAGTGTCACCGTACCTGTTGACGCAACGGTGGAGTCGACTGTAATGATGTTCAGCCCTGCTAGACCGCCCCTTTTTATACATCCGCTGGCCACACAACTTGTGTGTGTCGGCTTTATGCGGGTGTATGCGGTTCGACTCTGAAGTCGATCGTCTGTATTCTGGAGTCGATCGGCTGAAGTCTTATAGATGCGGGTGAAGTCGGCATGTAAAAATGACCGTTATTTTTTTTTTCGGTTCGAGTCTCAAGACTTCTCCGGAGTCAAGACGACAACGTCGGCTGTATGCGGCTGTAGTCTGGTGAAGTCCGTTGGATGCGGCATACCGAGCCAACTCCAAAAGTCGGGGGACAAAAACGCTACTCTGCTGTATTCGGCGCCCGAGTCCTGTATGTGTGAAGGGGGCATTATGGTCCTCCCACAGCACTTTTGTCTCATCGTACCTGTCCATGTCCACTGCCAGGCCGGGTGTGCCTTGTGTTGCGTTAGGCCAATGTGTCCCGTGATTCATCTCCATCCTGTGTCTCTTCTCATCCCATACTGTATTATCTTCCTTTCCCTACACTGGGGGGGGGGGGGTCATTTTGTATGATTGTACAATGCCTTTCTCTCTTTCATTTTACATGTATGTCATCCCTGTTCGTCTTAAGGTTCTCTCTCTTACTTCTTTACATATAGACTCTACTGTCTAGGGGTTACTTGTTTGGTATGTCTATGCCTCATACCCGGTTTTTGTAATTAAAGAGTGTCCTTGGAGATCTTCCGCCTACTGTGCCTTGCCTTCATGTACGTCTTGCCTTCATTCTTCCCATATTGGTGTGCCATTCTCCGGTCAACATGACCTATTCCTTAGCCTGCTGCGGCACTTTTAAGACCCTAGACTGATACTGGTAACATGTACTTCCTTAATATGCACCGTACTGTTCCGCTCTTTTTCTGTTAATAAACTGATTTGTTTATTTGTGTCTTTTCTTGGTCCTCTGCTTGTGCTACGGCTTGGGGTTTATGGTTTATTGGATGTCCGCCTCCAATTTGGGATTCAAGCCCTACGTTGGAAACGTAGAGACTGCTACTAAATTGGGAGGTTTGACGACCTCCCTTATAACCAAATAAGGAAAACCTCTTATTTGGTAGCAGTCTCGGAGTATCCAACGACAGAGTATCCCGCCCTCATGCCGATCCCCTGCCCATCCAATCTAAACTGATTACTTGATACCTCGATACTTTGGCAGGTCCTGGCACAGGCTCATAGAACATGGAGCATGGCTCAGAGGAGAGCAGCTAGATTAAATGGGTAACTATAACAATTCTTTCTCTCCTTCGCTATCTCTTCTTTCCTAGTCGTCTCGGAGTGTGTACAACGTGCCTAGTAGTGAATTGAGGTGCAACTCTAGAGATTATTTGGTTACTTCGCGTGAGTACCGATAAATCGGCCCGCTGTGGTAGCGGCTGAGATCATAAGCCCTACGTTGGATACTCCGAGACTGCTACCAAATAAGAGGTTTTCCTTATTTGGTTATAAGGGAGGTCGTCAAACCTCCCAATTTACAGCGCCACAGGTTAGACTGGATGTCGGACCCCTCCTCGGGTAAAAAATACAGCAGAATAAGTAGCACCAGGCCACAAAACCAAGCTCAAAGGCCAAGACACCAAGAACGTAAACACCAGAGGAGGAAGTATGGCTGGAAACACACGCATGAGTAAGTGTAGCTATATGGTGAGGAGTGTGTACATATGGTGAGGAGTGTGTAGAAGACGAATAACGATGAGAAGCAGAAGTTGGAGGAAGGTCATCAGAGGTCGGGGATCCTAACCGTAGCGGCTAGGAACGTAGAGTCCAGAGGAGATGACACTAGAATGTGTGTAGATTTATGTTAGGTGGCTGAATTATGTTATGTTAACACCTACAATCTGAAGATGCCAAACTACAATTGCTCTAAACAATTGACCGAAAAGGCGCTCGTGTGACACCACCTAATGGATCCTATAAGCCCTTCTCCATGAACTGCATGGGTCACGTACAGTCACTAACAAACACTCGAGGACACCTCACATGCTGCTAAGAAAATATATCGGGATATATATTCTTATCAAGTATATGCTCAGATTAATATGCAGGATTCGAAACTGCATAATACATCGTAGGCTTGTGCATAATTCTTTAACTGTCTTGATAGCGTAATGCATAAATGCGCGGAATTTCGGTGTGAGTATCCTAGGTTCGAGTCCTTGGAGTGCAACATGTATTTGTTGATTTCATTAATTGAGTTTAGAAGTAAAGTTGGTTGGTGAACAAATATGAACATCTCTCAAATACAGCGGTAGCGAGCCAGCATATAAATAGTTTGGTTTGACAGCAAGCTAAATTGGTACATTTTTCGATAGAAAAATGTCTCCTGCGAAGCCGGATATCTCCATACAATGCTGGCTTGCTATCGCTCGCCAGGAAGAAATCGACACCTGGATTGGGATAAACGTCTTACACAGTTGGCTGAATGGGGCCGAATGGATAAAAGCCAGGAAAAGAGAGAAAAGGAGAGAAAGATAAATATAGCCGGTGACCCCCCTTAAAACTCCACCTACCTTCATAACCTCTTCAGTAGTTTAGGTCGCCATTCTTGATTCCATTCTGGCTATCATTAACCCCTTCTGTGCCGGGGACGTTTTTATACTTTTATTCTGGCTACATTTAGACGATTTGGTGCAGCTTACGAAGGATCTGTGGTACTAAAAAAGGTAAAGTGAGATAGTTCGAAGCCTGTAACTTGCTGGGAGCCCTTTTTAAGCTGAATAGAATCATCTAATGGTAGCCAGCATAAAGTTAAAAGGACGGCTTGGTACAGAAGGGATTAACCCATTCAGTACCGGGGACGTCCTTTTCATTATATATTGGCAACTATTAGACGATTTACTTCAGGTTAGCAAGGACGTCTTCCAGTTAAAAGGCTACAGGCTATATCAATTAATCATTTAAGCTACCACATATCTTTCCTACGCGTCATAAAATCGTCTAAATGCAGCTGAAATAATATACAAAAGACGTGACCGGTAATGAAGGGGTTAAGGGGGTAGTGCTTGGGTTTTAGGTGTATATTTAATAATATATTTTTAGTTTCCTCGCTAGACCTTCATCAAGCTTGGAAAAACACCCCTAGACCCCCTCTCAAGATAAACACCCCTAGACCCCCTCTCAAGATAAACACCTCTAGACCCCCTCTCAAGATAAACACCCCTAGACCCCCTCTCAAGATAAACACCCCTAGACGCCTTCTCAAGATAAACACCCCTAGACCCCCTCTCAAGATAAACACCCCTAGACCCCCTCTCAAGATAAACACCCCTAGACCCCCTCTCAAGATAAACACCCCTAGACCCCCTCTCAAGATAAACACCCCTAGACCCCCTCTCAAGATAAACACCCCTAGACCCCCTCTCAAGATAAACACCCCTAGACCCCCTCTCAAGATAAACACCCCTAGACCCCCTCTCAAGATAAAATTGTAAATCCCGGCCGAAGCCCGATTCCTTCTTAAATTTAAGGCTATCTATCGCTCTCCAGGAAAAAATCGACAACTAAATGGCACGAAAGGTCTTAATATTGACAAGAAAATGAGGCAAAATGTCTCAAAATCGTCAAACTAACGGAACGAGCGTCTTTAAACCTCAAAACTAATATGCCAAACATGAGGGAGAAAGGGGTCCATAAAAAGCGAGTACTACCCCCTTAAGATTAGTAATATTATTGTTGACCGGTAATATAAATAGTACTGTATTATTATTATTATTATTATTATTATTATTATTATTACTATTATTTTAATTACTATTATTATCAGTACTATTAGTATCAGTACTATTTTTATTATCGCTATTTTTGTTATCGTTACTGTTATGCCCTGTTTTTCTACAGGATTAACTTGGGTAATGTGAGTTCTAACTAACTGGGTATAGAAGGCTGCATGCACAAAACAAGGTATGAGGAATAGAGAACACAAAATAAACACACGGTAACAAGACACACGATCACGTTTATTGATGTACACACTTCTGTAGTTTTCTTGATGATGATTAATATGAAGCATAAGAAGATATGAATACTCGTACAAGACAAATGATAGAATTGAACAACACTAGCATTAAGTGGATCTGGATGGAGCCTAGTCTCCCACTTCCAACGTTCAGGTATTAATCTTCTGATCACTGGCTTTATTCCCAAGTTTATATACTGGAGACCATAAATGTTACTTATAGATTCATATTCACTATTAGATTTATCACTGGTAGCTCTGGTGCACAAGTAGTAGTTCACAGACTAGATTAGACACGCGTATTTTAGAGCACGGGAATTCTAGTAACCTCAGGGGGGTACTGATCTAAGTTTTATATTCTTGTATCAGAAACACATAGAACGCAAATCAGTGGGCGAACATTAGATATCACTAGGGTTTCACTTCTATGTAATAATATCTGGATATATGGGTAATTACGAGAGTTAATATCGCCTGTTAATTAATAAACACTGATACGTTTAGCACTTCCTAATGGAATGGTTATATATGAATTATACTGGGGCAAAGATATAGCCACTTCATAGAAATATTAATAAGTGAGTCTCTAAATAGCACTGTAACACTGTAGCACTGATAGAGTGAATCTTGGGTAGTATTTAATTGGTCTGGTCCTGGTTATCTTGCGTCCGTGATGTTGGGGGCTAACGACTGGTTCCGCGGCCGTCCAGATGGTCCATATGTAGAAAGTTCTCAAGACGGATCTCTTGGCGATCGTTGCTGGTTACACTCTTATATACCCTCTGGTTTCTAGACCTGAATCACAGATATTAGGATCTTCCTGTCGATCTGGATCGGAATTAACGCCAAGCGCATCTCACGTCGATCGCTCAGCTTCCCGGTCTGTATGACGGTTATAAGGTGCACGTAGATTTCTTTTACGTGGACAGATCCTTCTATCTAAATCTGCCACGGAGTCTGCCGGCTCTGGAACTCAATTCTCAGGAACAAACAATGATAGAGCTAGAGGTCAACTCAAGGGACCAACTACTGGTTGGTGTCTATCTTTCAACTGATTTTACTGGGGGCTGGAGCTTGGTTTATAGGTTCGGTTTTGGACCCTGTAGGCAATATGGATCTCGAGTTTTGATGGACTTATTTGAGCTCTCAATTGATACGGGAACTAGGTAAGGTGGTGATTACTGTTGTGGCACATGGCTGTATGGAGCCTTCATAATGTGATATAACTGAGCCTTAGTAAGAGGTACTATTTTGGCTATACTGGAAGTATTTAGGGGAGAGAGACTGGATCTACTTTGCGAGGAGGTTTGGGACATATTTGATAGGAGCGTCTCTCTTAGATTGCTCAGTCTTCATTTTATGGTATAGCTGAAGTGCTAATTTGGTTATCGGAGTATGCAAGAAAGGTTAATGGGTTATTGTGGGTTAATAGAGGTTAGTAAGGGTGTTAGTCATACATGGTTAGTTCATTGATAGGAAGAATTCCTGTGCTACCTGGCAATGACCCGAAAGTCAAAACAGGGGTCAGGTATACCTCCGCAGGGGTAGGGGTCTCCCTCCTCGGGTGGGTGAAAGGGGTAGGTGCGCGTCCTCTCTCTGTGATGGTCGTCTGGGCGGCTGTGGCTGGGGGCTTGCCATATTACACGTGTTTGTAATAACCCTCTGTTTATGAGACAGATGTGGGTGTTCGTAATACCAAAACCGAAGGTGCCTTGATCAGCTGGTTTAATTGATTGGGTTGTTAATTGCATGGTTTGTTGGATGTGGTGGAGACTGGGTTGCTAACTCTGCCACATTTATCTGGAAGTATGGCAATAGAAGTTAGTCACTGGCGAGGCGGCTAGCCTCGCACTGACGATCATTTGGTACAGGGTTGTGAATGGGTTGTGAGGGAATAGATGGCATGCAAAGGGTTAGTAAAGTTCTAATGGTGTTCCTTCCTACTGGGGGAAGGTAGGCTGGATAGGAGTATATATACAAAAGGTTTGAGAATGTTAGTAACGGAAAAGTTAAGGATATTCAGGGGGTATGGTGGAGAGGCTAGGTTAGGAGGGAGTTGAGGAGCGTGGGGGGTTAACGAGAGGGAGAGGGTTAAGGGGGGCTACGTGGAAGTTTGACCCTAAGGTCTCTGGGCGTAGGGGTGGCATTAGGCTACAGTTGGTATCTTAGACTGGGGGTTACCGACAGGGAAGGTAGGGTAATCAAACGCTACTGGGGGATGAGCAATAGGTGGTGGTATATGAGTCTGGAAATTATAGAATCATGTGGACTGTGGGAAGATGAGGCTAGCTGTAGGTGTGTGCTTGACTGTGGATAAAAGTAGAGAAAAACATAGTGTACTATTACTCGTCAATACGAGGGGTTATGGACATTATTAGTTGACACGATTTCTTGCTGATCTAGTTGTCCCTGGGAACTGCGTTTTCTATGAAATATATACCAAAGAAAGCGGCAGTTCGTAGGGGTAGCTTCGTTATTGTTTCATGGTAGATATGCGTCGAGACAATGGTAAAAGAGGGTTATCTATACAATCTCTGGTTGGGGTAAGAATTAGAGTTACTGCATGGTTGCTAACATCTTCAGTCATTATCTCTGTCTAGGTCTTACAGGAATAATGGTTATATATACAATGGTGTACCCGTGGGTATCATAGTTTCTTATCAATTATGACATGGGGGTTAACATATTACTTCTCGGATGGAAGAACATACATAGATTTATGGGGGCGGTTGGTCTTCAGAAACTTAGTCTGGCAAGACAAGGTATTTTAGGGGGTTAACATATTACTTCTCGGATGGAAGAACATACATTGATTTATGGGGGCGGTTGGTCTTCAGAAACTTAGTCTGGCAAGACAGGGGTTAACATATTACTTCTCGGATGGAAGAACATACATAGATTTATGGGGGCGGTTGGTCTTCAGAAACTTAGTCTGGCAAGACAAGGTATTTTAGGGTATGTTGATATTGATATCTTAACTTAGGGACAGGGCATGGGTGTATTAAATTAAGGTGTATACATGTTCATCATCATGTAGGTAGAGTCTGGTGGGTAAGAGGTGTAGGACACGAGAGGGGTAGTGGATACGCGAGGTGGGGGAAGGGTCAGTGGTTAGAAGCGATAGGCAGGTGTGGTTTGGAGCTGCTTAGCCCTGTCTGAACTGGTTGGCTTGGTCACCTGGTCCTTTCGTCCTGTGGGCCTTTCCTTCGGGTGTTTCCGTTCCCGTTTCTTTGTTGTTCTCGCTCGTGGCTTCCGTGGTGGGCTTCTCGTTCTGGGGCATTTTAGTTACTATTAATATCCTTACTATTATCAACGTTATTATTATTATTATCAACTTTATTAATATTATTAGCATTACAATTTTATTATAATTGCAGTCATCGAAGTGGTGGTGGTACTGTTTCTCGTTATTGTTGGAGTCGTCCCTGGAGTTGCGTTGGGACAGGGACAGGGGCCTCACGGAACTAACATCGGTAAGTGTATGTGTGTATGTGTGTGCTTGAGAAAGAGAGAGAGAGAGAGAGAAATATATATATATACCGGTATATATATACAGTATATATATATATATATACTGTATATATATACTGTATATATATATATATATATATATATATATATATATATATATATATATATATATATATATATATACAGTATATATATATATATGATAAACAATAGAGTAAGTGGTATTCATACCAGTACTATAATCTATACATTAACCCATTTACTGCGGCCAACGTATATTCAGTACACTGCGGCCAATGTATGTATACACATTGATATTACCGGCGGAGTTGGTTGCACCAACCCGGCCCGTTTCTTGCCAGATGTTTCCAAGAGGTTCTAAGCTTGCCACCCATACTTAGATCAGTGTGCTTCGTGCATTGGTTGAGGCAGGATGTGTATACAATGATGAGGTAATTTAAAAGCTGAAAATAAACTAAAAACAGGGCCACTTTTCAATGTAATAGTGACAGCTCTGTGCCAGGTCTGATAATGAGTTTTCTTTTCATATATTTCAACATCCCATCCTGTCTTGTAAACAAAATACATGATAAAAATAACTAATTTTCATCCAGTTATCACAAGTGGAAGTGAAGGATAAAAATTGTATATTTTTGCTAGCGAGTGATAGTGCGGGGCCGGCTAGTCAACGACGAAAGATGCAAAGGATAAGTTGATATTCCTGGGAGATTTGGAGAGATAGGGAGGGGGTGGTGACTGTAGGGAGAAATAGTGCGGGGCTGGCTAGTCAGCGACGAAAGATGCAAAGGATAAAGCAAGGTTCACACATTGGCAAGTCGGAGCGCAACTCCAACGCGAGTGGTGACATTTTTGCACTCGCCAATGATTATCCCAAATTCGCCGACACTCGCCGACACTCGCACAGACTCGCGTGGACTCGCGCTGCACCGCGTACACTCGCGAACGCGGCCAAAAATTTCAAAAAGACATAAAATTTGGAGAGTCAAGTGGGAGTAGGACGCCAACTCGCATAGAGTCGCGTAGACTCGCGTAAACTCCTGTAGACTCGTGTGACACTCATGTAGACTCGCGTGACACTCGCGTTGTACTATTTAGAAATTTAATGATCGCGAGTCTACACGAGTCTACACGAGTCCACGCGGGTCTATGTGAGTCTACACGAGTACAACAGGAGTCAACACTATATGTAAACAACCAATATTGCCAAAGGAGAGTTTAACAGGAGTCAAACAGGAGTCAACACGACCCTAACGCGAGTTAACACGGGGTAACGCGAGTGTAACACGCGTAAACGAGAGTACCCACGTGGTGGTCTGGATTTCACAATATGTGTGGCGAGTCTATGCGAAACAAACACGAGTTTACGCGATATTAACGCGAGTCTATGCGAGTCTATGCAAAACCAACGTGAGTCTACGCGAGTAACGGTGAAACCAATGTGAGTCTACGCGAGCTACCGTGATTACCCACGTCACAGTAGAGGAACTTGTAGTCGGCGTCTACAATAGCCATGAGCACGATGGAGTGGAAGCCTTTGTAGTTGTAGAATTCTGTACCGGCATTTGGAGGGCATTTGATGGCGCAGTGCTTTCCATCGATGGCACCAACGGTATGTGGGAAATCCCAGCGCTTGGCAAACTCACTGGCAACATCCTTCCACTCCGCCGGTGTCCTGGGGCAACGTATAACCTCCTCCTGGTATTCTGCAATGATGGCTTCGCATGTTGCAGGCACAATGAGGGAGATGGTGTTCCGGGCCACACGGAACGCATACTGTAGGCTAGGATATGAGTCACCAGTGGCCAGGTAGCGGAGTGTGATTGCAATCCTCAGCCCAGGTGACAAAGCCTCCCTCCAGAAGGTGTCCTGCTTCTCTAACCTAGGCCCGACACGTGCCACCAACTCCCTAAACATGTGGACGTCCACACGTAGGAAGTTCCGGAATCCTTTGGGGTCCTCTCTCTCAAGCTCCTCCATAAGTTGTTCGTACACACCGAACTGTGGCCGTCTCAGTAGCCAGCTCCTAGCCCAAACTCTCCTTCGTGGCCTTTCCCCTTGACGTCTTTCTTCAGCCTCCTTCTCCTCCAGCTCCTCTAGGTCTAGGAGATGCATCTGCATCTGCAGTATGAGCACAGCTGCCGCTCTCCGCCTCCTGATGGACATGGTGTGTGGGTGGGTGGGTGGGTGGGTGGGTTGGGCTGTATTCTGCAGAGTAACGTCCGTCCGTGGTGGTGTTGCGTGCTGTGAACAATGGTGCCAGTGGGGGCCTCTTTATATAAGTATCCTGACACTCGCCAACACTCGCACACACTCATGTTAGACTCCCATACACTCCTGTTAACTTCCTGTAGACTCGCGTTCATCTCGTGTAAACTCATGTAAACTCGTGTAAACTCCTGTGACACTCGTGTAGACTCGTGTAGACTCGCACTATTCGTACCCTGGAATTTGACCGTTATTTTTCAAATTTTGGCGGTGCGTGTTGGGGTCATGTTACACTCGCCGACACTCGCGTACACTCCTGTGAACTCGTGTTTCTCATGTAAACTCGTGTAAACTTGTGTTATATTCGTGTTATATGCGTGTTTACTCGCATCAGCTGCTACTCGCGTTGGGTTCGGGCTCCATCAACGGCGATATGCGGCGAGTGTGACTCGCGTTGGCCTCGCGCTTCGACTCGGCTATGTGTGAACCTACCTTACGTTGATATTCCTGGGAGGTGTGGAGAGATAGGGAGGGGGTGGTGACTGTAGGGAGAAATTCGACCAAATCTTTTCATTTGAGCTATTTTCAATTCGCTCATTATTACGCATATGGTACTAGGGTGATGTATATTTCCATAAGAACATAAGAAAATGGGAGTCTGCAAAAAGCCGATCGGCCCATACAAGGCAGATCCCTGTCATACCCAACCCCAATTACAAGGCCCAATTTATAGACCCATCTCACTAATACCTTGAGTACTGACCCCACCAAAACGGTCAGACATTAACACAAGATTACGGGGGTCTGCTGAGCGCCGATTGGCCCACACCTGGTAGATCCCCCTCACACCCAACCCATCTCGTCCATATGCCTATCTAATTTTATCTTAAAGCTCCCTATCGTTCTTGATCCCACTATATCACATGGTAGCCTATTCCACCCATCTACAACTTTGTTACCAAACCAATATTTGCCTATATCTTTTCTGAAACAAAATTTATCTAATTTGAAACCATTTGTACGAGTTATTTCGCTATCACTGAGCTTTAGTACATTTTTCATGTCTCCTTTATTAATTCCATTAACCCACTTGAATACCTCTATCATGTCACCTCTAACTCTGCGTCTCTCTAACGAATGTAAGCCTAATTTCTTCAACCTTTCTTCATACGGAAGATTTCTAATATTATGGATAATTTTTGTCATTCTACATTGTACTCTCTCCAATGAATCTATGTCCATTCTGTAATAAGGACACCAAAATTGAACAGCATAATCCATATGGGGTCTCACTAATGACAAGTAAAGTTTTAAGATAACATCAGCAGTTCTGTTACTCACACTCCTAGATATGAACCCGAGAATCCTGTTTGCCTTGTTACGAACGCTTATACATTGTTTTCTAGGCTTCAAATCATTGCTAACAAACACACCTAGATCTTTCTCACAGTCTGAGTTTTCTAATTCCATATTAGCTAGTTTATATTTAACATTTGTATGCATCTTCCCTATCTGTAATACCTTGCATTTGTCAATGTTAAACTTCATCTGCCATTTTACTGACCATTCGTGTAAGGTATCTAGATCCCTTTGCAGACACTCTATATCTCTAACTGAATCAATTTTTCTCCCCATTTTGGTATCGTCTGCAAATTTACTTATCCTACTAGTTATACCTAAATCTAGGTCATTTATGTATATAATAAACAACAGAGGACCTAATACAGATCCCTGGGGGACACCACTTCTGACTGATCCCCAATCTGACTTAGTACCATTTATGCTGATTCTCTGCTTCCTACCAATTAGCCATGACCTAATCCATCCTAACAACGCCCCACCTATTCCATGTGCCTCAACCTTTCTCATCAATATCTCATGAGGGACTCTGTCGAAAGCTTTACTGAAATCTAAATATATAATATCATATGACTTGTCATTATCTACTGCTTCATATACCTCTGAGAAAAACCTAAGCAAATTAGTAAGGCAAGAACGTCCCTGAGTGAATCCATGCTGAGAAGAATTGATTAAGTTAAATGTTTCTTTTTCCTAGCAATAATTGACTCTAGTAGCTTTCCTATGATTGAAGTGAGACTAATGGGACGGTAATTGGATGCTATTGATTTATCACCTTTTTTGAAAATCGGAACTACATTTGCAAGCTTCCAAGCTTCTGGAACTATACCTGTTTCTAATGAATTGTTAAAAAGAAATGTTAATGGGTAACTTAACTTATCTCTGCATTCTTTTAATACTCTAGCGGGCGGGTGCCCAACCTCGAAAGGAGTTGAAATAGGGGAGCTATCCCCCCCGCCAAAGGTGGCTTTCTAGGGCCTTTCCTAGCTGATGCTGAGAGGATTGGATTCTAGTCATGTGGTGATGGGCTGGTCTATCCGAGTGAGAACTGAGCGATCTCTGCCATACCCATAGCTTACTCTGACTGTTCCTTTTACTTATATATCTTCTAGATCTCAAGTGGCGGCGTCTTTTCCGTGGATTGACCTCCCTACTGCCAACCTAGAAGTTGGCAGATTGGGAGCCAAAGCGTCACATTTTTCCCTTGCCCCTCAACTTTCCCTTCATAATTGCTGAAGGGCACAGGGCCTTGGGTGGGGCTTTGGTTTCCTGAGCGTTTCCGCACCCTCCTCAGCTCCCTGCCTTGGAGTGGCTTCAGTCACCCGGGCTTTGTTAGTGGTAAGCAGGGAGGATTTTGTGGGGGCAATCGTTTATGGCCTTGGCCTTGCTCGAGACCTTGGGGCTGTTCGGCCAGACAGCCTGGGGAACAACAACAACAACAACAACAACTCTAGCATATACCTCATCGGGACCAGGCAATTTCTGAGGTTTCAGTCTGTCAATTTCCTTAAGCACATCATTTCTACTTATAGTAACCGTACTTAACCTATTTTCTATACTATCGCTATATACCTTACGGACTTCTGGAACCTGTGCCAAATTTTCATTAGTGAAAACGGATAGAAACTGACTATTTAATGTACTGCACATTTCTAAATCATTTTCTGTAATTTCTCCTATCGAAGTTTTAAGGGGGCCTATTTTATCTCTAACTTTAGATTTATATAGCTGGTAAAAAGCCTTAGGGTTATTTTTTGAGTCATTGGCTATCCTGATTTCATAATTTCTTTTGTCTGTCCTTATACCTTTTTTAACCTCTCTTGATAGATTCTAATAGTAAGCAAGTAGGTGAATTTCGCCTTTCTTAATTTTTCTATATATTCCTCTCTTTTTTCCTAGAAGGTCTAATAGTCTATTATTCATCCATTTGGGTTGGTTCTGTGTTGATCTAAATTTTCTTTTGGGGATATATTTATTTTGCGCATTGTGAAGTGAAGAAATAAAATGATTATATGTAGCTGTCAAATTATCCTGAGTTAAGACAGGTATCTGAGAGAGAGTATGTTCATTAGCGCACCTGGGTCCACTTAATAGTTTAACCATAGGATCGACTCTTAAGGCTCTTCTTAATCCACCATAATTGTTTTTTCTGAAATCTGGGATAAGTGTCGTATTCTCTTTAGCCTTTCCTGTCCATTGTATATTAAAATAAATTGATTTATGATCACTATTTCCTAGTTGGTCTCCTATCTCTACATTATTTATCATTTGTTCAATATTACTGAGAACTAAATCGAGGATATTATTACCTCTAGTAGGCGAGTCTATGAATTGAAATAAAAAACTATCCTGTACCGCCTCAATAAACTCTTTTGAATCTGAGTCGCCGATTTGATGCTGCCAATCAATATTCGGAAAATTAAAATCCCCCATAATACACACATTGCTAAACCTTGATGCTATTTTCACTTCCTGCCATAAAGCTGTACCTTCGTTTCTACTCATATTTGGTGGTCTATAAATAACTCCAATAATTATGGTCTCACTACCTTCGCTAACCTCTACCCAAACACTTTCGTTATCAGTATTTAGTCTAATACCTGATTTAATACAGCTTTTTTAAAGAACTCCTGACAAACACTGCTATTCCGCCGCCCCTCCTACTTGTTCGGTCGCGTTTAAACAAACTATATCCTGGTATATGGAATTCTGCTAAAAAGTGTCTTGATTCTGTATTAATCCATGTTTCAGTCAGTGCTATAATGTCTATATTTTCGTTGCTAACAAGTGCTCTAAGTTCATCCATTTTGTTACATAAACTCCTACAGTTTGTATAATATAATCGCAATGAATTTATTTTACTGGTATCGGATTTACCTTTATTTCTAACTGAATTCCCATCTTCTGTTACACCTTCAATATTTCTACTAGCAGTACAATTAAAATCCTGTGACTGATATTTTCTATTCCTATCTGATGTACCAGTACGGCAATTTACCCTATCTAGACAATTATTCTTACTCATATTCTCAGGCTTTATTTTCAGCGAAACCCCGCGACAATCCTATCTATTGACCTAGCTAAATTTGCCACCCCTAGCCGAGAAAGATGAACCCCGTCCTGTGCGTAATAATAATAATAATAATATTTATTCAGTTAGCAATTTACAGAGTTGGTACCACATAGTATGTTATAAATATGACATGTACCAGCCTTGCATAATTCCAACTAAGGATAGCCCAATAAGGCCGTTAGGCGTATTTCCATTGGGGTCCTTGTGGGATTAGGTTAGCTGGGGAAATGGGGAGGATAAAGAAATAGATATTTTAGAGAAAGTATTTCTAGGGGGTTATTTTAAGATACCTTACATCCTATAGTAAATATCAGTAATCCGTAATCAGTAATCATTTCAGTTTGGTTTGTCTATCTCTTATGTCGTATTTAGTAGTAGACATAAGCTTGGTGCTCCCTTCTCGCAGCTGTCCGGTTCAGGTGTTCCTTCAGGCTACGTCTGAAGGAATACAGTGTTCTCTTTTCACGGACTGACTGGGGTAGGTCGTTCCAGTCTTTGATGGCAGTGAAGAAGAATGTTTGCTTACCCTGTCCTTGGATTCTCGGGACCTTAAAATTAAACATCCTGTTTCTTGTATTATGTCCACTCCTCTCATTTGCTTTAACAAAATCATTCTTTAGATACTCTGGAGCTCTGTCATAGAAAATTTTGAAGGCATTAGTTAGCCTGATTTGTTTGGCCCTGTCAGAAACATTGAGCATACCTAGTGACTGAAGTTGTTCCTGGCCAACATGTGATCTGGGTCCTAGGTTCAGCATGAACCTAACCATTTTATTTTGAGTGACCTGAAGTTTGTGCTGTGCTGATTTAGATGATGCAGAGTACCAGGATGACACAGAATAGTCAAAATGACATTGAACAAGCGCTTGGCAGAGGGTCTTTTTGGTCGCCGCGGGCAAGCATCCCACCTGTCTATACAGGTATTTTATACGTGCTCTACACTTACTCAGGATAGATTCCAAAATTGTTTCACCTGACAAACTCGCGTCCAGTTTCAGTCCGAGATATTTAACTTGTGACACTGTTGTTATAGGAATATCATTACAGTTGACCGAGAAGCCCACAATGTCTTTCAGTTTGCGTTTTGTTCCACATAAGATGGCTTCCGTCTTGCCCAGGTGAAGAGATAGTCTATTGTCCACTAGCCATTCACTACATGATGCTAGTTCTTTGGAAAGTGAAGCGGCAATACTTATTGGGTCTTTTCTTGAAACCAGAAGCACGCTGTCGTCTGCATACAGTAATAATTTACATGAGACGCTCAGTTCCATGTCGTTCACATAACAGAGAAAGAGTAAGGGACCAAGGATGCTTCCCTGCGGGACCCCACAGTTAATTGGCATAGGATCAGATATATTATCATCAATTTTTACTCTTTGGGTTCTACCACTAAGATAAGATTTAAACCAGTTCACAGACCCTATGCCCATTGCTTGTAGTTTATTACATAGGATATCATGGTCTACTGTGTCAAACGCTTTTTGTAGATCAAGAAGAACCATACCGGTGTAGTTACCTTTAGACATTTCTTTACGAATGTGATCCGTTAAGTGGATGAGACAGGAGTCTGTCGAGTACATGCATCTGAAACCTGATTGAAACTTATAGAATAGATCATTTTCTTTGAGGTAGTGTTCAATTTGGGTGTATACCGCTCTTTCAAGGATTTTTAGATACAATACATAATATGCTAACTGGTCTGTAGTTGCCAACTTCTAGTTTATTTCCTTTCTTGAATAGAGGGGTTACAATAGCTTCCTTCAGTTCAGCAGGTACTGTGTTGGTGTTAATTGACAAGTTGATGATTTGGGTTAGGGGGCCTGCTATACCAATGGCTCCATCTCGTAGAAATTTGGCAGGAATTTTGTCTGGTCCTGTGCTCTTATGTACATTTAGGTTAGACAGCTCGTCAAAAGTGTATTTTGGTGTAACATTTTGCAATCTAAATGTGTTCGGGTGTATGTCTTTATCTCTGTAGAAATTACGAAAGGTGGCCGTTGTTGTCGTGTATTTATTGAGAGGTTGAGGTAGGTTCTGTGCAAGTGTGTTTGCTATGGAAGTGAAGAAGGAGTTGAAGTAGGTTGAAATTTGTCGTTTATCATGGCAAACCTGATCATTAATGGTGAGAGCAATATTAGTGTTAGACGAATCCCTTGTCTTGTTGCTGTAGCCTGTTGTTTTTAGGTGCCTCCATAGTTTCTTTGGGTTATTCTGATATTCCTCTGCCTTATTGTGAAAATAATTATTTTTCGCTGATTTCATTTTCCTACTTAGTTTATTCCTGGCCCTGTTGAACTCATGTTTCAGACCTTGATCCTGTCTATGTTTCGCTAGTCTTTTTAACAGATTGTCTCTGTGTTCCAGATGGTGTAGTATGTCATTGTTGATCCATGGGTCTGACCTTGCTTTAATTCGTATGTCTTTCAGAGGAGCTATTTCGTCTAGGATGTTTGTGATGATGGTTCTGAAGCCAACCCATGCGTCATTAACGTTTGTACTTCCAAACACTGGAGACCAGTCTGTATTCCATAAAATGTCCAGAAATGTTTCCTTATTGTAGTTTCTGAGTGACCTTGTTTTGATAATCTTGTGATTCTCTAGGGTAATTTTTGTGGTTTTCCGTGTGCAATATGCGACGAAGTGATCACTTATCCCAGTCTGTATAACCCCTGATTGGGATATTTTGTCCTCTCTGTTACAGTTTATGTGGTCTAATATTGTGGCAGTGTTCTCAGAGATACGTGTGGGGGTTGTGATGAGTTGTTTGTGATTGTGCATTGTCAGTATATGCCTATATTCTCGTACAAGCCTATAATTTTGTTGTTTGTAACACAGGTTAAAATCCCCTAGTATTCCCCTAGTAAAATCCCCCAGCGTACAACTGATTTTTACCATAGAAACGGGTCCAGTTATCAAGGAATGGTATTGCATTTGCATTGCAGTATTTAGCGAGAAAACGACCGCATGAGTTGATTTTTCACTATACAAAGACTATAGTACAGTCACTAATAAAAACTTGCGGCCCTCACCTATTTCAAATCATGGAAGTATGTCTCTTGGAACTACTTTATGAATGTAATTTTATATTTATCATCTTTGAAACAATATATAGTATTTATTGACAAGCAAGTTCCATCTCAAAATCAATCCAAATAGTTATATTTGCATCAAGAAAAACTAGGTAGTCCACGAATGGTTATGGGTAACTGTACCTCACTAAACCCAATAACTAAATACTCTGCATCACTCATATTAATTTTATGGTAGACTGTATAAATTATAGAATTAATGTCAAAAGGATATATTATACATAAATTCAGTCAATCCTGCAGTAGAAGTTAGACCTGATAATCACAATGAATTATATTTGTTATATACATGATTCTCTCTCTCTCTCTCTCTCTCTCTCTCTCTCTCTCTCTCTCTCTCTCTCTCTCTCTCTCTCTCTCTCTCTCTCTCATAATTCTGTTTTATACTGTACAATGTGTACATTATATATATTTTGTTTTCATCTGTCTCTTAGGCCTGACCACGTACCCCAGCAACGACATCGTGTACCAGCAACTGAAGAACAGCCCATACGCCACACAAATTAACGAGTTCTTTCAAGGTGTGTATTTTATGAAACAATTATATGGTCACCGCGGCCATCTTCTTTAACCTCTCTATAAGGTGACACCTTCTTTTATTCTGGCTGTAATCAGGAAAGTTCTCCGGGAATAGGCCACAATTGGCAAGACTGTCATCCAGGAGGATTTGGGTGACGGATAAAGGTAAATGTTCCTTTGCTGTGGCTGCAATTACGAAACCGGAGTACCGGTACGTGTCTACAAAGGTGACAATGAACCTGAAGTTAATAACTGCAGGCCTATTAAGTCCAGGGAGAGAAGTTGGAATGGTTTGCTAGCGACCAGCTTGCCAGAGGGTCTAGTTGTGCTGGAAATGTCTTTCCCTTTGGTGCATGGTAGACACTAGATGATTAGGCCTACATCCTCTATATATAAGACAAATCTGTGAACCAGTACAGTGAGTTGAAGGCTATGGTTAACTTCCTACTTATGATATGAATACCATACCGTTGTGTAGCAGTTGAAGGCTATGGTTAACTTCCTACTTATGATATGAATACCATACCGTTGTGTAGCAGTTGAAGGCTATGGTTAACTTCCTACTTATGATATGAATACCATACCGTTGTGTAGCAGTTGAAGGCTATGGTTAACTTCCTACTTATGATATGAATACCATACCGTTGTGTAGCAGTTGAAGGCTATGGTTAACTTCCTACTTATGATATGAATACCATACCGTTGTGTAGCAGTTGAAGGCTATGGTTAACTTCCTACTTATGATATGAATACCATACCGTTGTGTAGCAGTTGAAGGCTATGGTTAACTTCCTACTTATGATATGAATACCATACCGTTGTGTAGCAGTTGAAGGCTATGGTTAACTTCCTACTTATGATATGAATACCATACCGTTGTGTAGCAGTTGAAGGCTATGGTTAACTTCCTACTTATGATATGAATACCATACCGTTGTGTAGCAGTTGAAGGCTATGGTTAACTTCCTACTTATGATATGAATACCATACCGTTGTGTAGCAGTTGAACGAGAGGATTGATGGTCTGGGTATCAACTATAATGTACTATTTATTAGTGGCCCCTCCATCATTGACGAACATGCCTATTACATAAGGCATCCTCTTCAAACACTAATCCGCCGTAGTTTGAATCTACCGCGCAGAGCATTTAAAATCTGAGGAGCCTTCATCATGAGCGCACGTGACCTCACTCATGGCTTCAGTCATTATGAATTGGGTTCTCACTACGAAAAAACTTCGTAAAAAATAAAAAACAAAAAGAAAATAAGAATAACTATCCAATAAGCTTTCCATCATATCGTGGATGTACTTGTGTGGATCTTTGACCAGACGCTGATTCAGGCGTCATTCTTCCTTCTCTGCTCTGCGGTCAGCCGGCCCGGACGTGTCTCTCCACGCTCCGCTGGTTCCGCATTTGCTGCGTCCCTAGTGAGTTTTTTCTCATTTGTTTACTCCGGGATGTATCGAGTAAGGTTAGGATATGCTTAGCAGGAGTGTCCTGGGCTGGTTGCCCGCAGTGCAGTGTATTTTGGGTCGTGTGTTTGGGGCATCTATTTCGGATGTACCCTCGTGGTCCGGTTGTGGACAGGTGAACTTTTTCACAGTTAGCTAGCTTTGTGATGCAGGCGGCTTTCATTACGCGTTATTGCTTCCTTTTATCTTTCTGATGAGGTAGCGTATTTTTGCTGACGTTCCCAGCGTATTTTTCTTCACTTAGTGAAGTTTTTTCTGGGTCCCGAGTCAGTTCTTCCCTTTGCCGGAAGTATTTGCTACAGTGGTGTGTTGGCGGTGGTTCCTGTTGTGATATAATTCAGTGCTTTTTGTTTATATTCGGACATGTTAATATTATCCGTCTGCCTAGGCCTAGCCAGCCTCTCGTAGCTTTACCACATATACAAGTGTTATTGATGTATTTTCTAAATATGTACTACTGTGTGATGTGTGTCCTGGTTTAGTTGTGTTTTGGCTAATTCCACAGACTATTTATGTGTCCTGGGTTAGTTGTGTATTGGCTAATTCCACGGACTATGTTGGGCCCGGCGTTAGTTGTGTTTTGGCTACGCCTCGGTCCTGTGTTGCGTTCAGATGGTATCTGGACGGGGTGGGTTATTTCCGGCGGGGTTTTCTCGGTTACACCCTGAAAAACCCCGGCTGGTTAACGAGTTTTGGCCACACGTGGTTTAAAAACAGGCTTGTTTCCCCGGTGAGTGGGTGTCTGTGGCTCCCCAGGACTGCGTCTCTGGGGTGCCTGTTTCAGGCTCCTTCTGATTCCCGGCAGGTTGGCTGTACCCATCTAACAGTGTTCATACGGACACGTGTTGTTTGTAGTTTTTTCGGTTTTGCAAAGCCAATATAAAACTATGCTGTTGTTGTATTTCCTCCCCGGCGATCTTTTACAAAGATGTGGGGTTAGGAACAATTGGGGTTAACTTTTAAACTTTAAATCACCCGGCGGGTGCATCCTGGTAGGGTGGGATGACCAAATTTACAAAATTCGGTTTAGTTGACCAGACAATTGAGGGATGCATTGTGTATCGCCTCCTTCAACATACGGCAATTTAAGGCACAATTGGGGTTAACGTTTTTTAAACTAATATTCACACCCGGCGGGTGCTCCCTGGAAGGGTGGGAATCACGAATTTACAATTCAGTTAGTTACCCAGACAATTGAGGGATACGTTTTGTATCGCCGCCTTCAGCTTACGGCGCAATTGGGGTTAACGTTTTTTAAAACTAATATTCACACCCGGCGGGTGCTTCCTGGAAGGGTGGGAATAACGAATTTACAATTCGGTTAGTTAACCAGACAATTGAGGGATACGTTTTGTATCGCCGCCTTCAACATACGGCGATCTAAAAAGATACTTCGGGAGAAGTTCGATCTCGTATATTTGTCAGGCTTCCCAGTTTTTGATCTACGAGATTATTCGGGGGCCGGCGTCTTTTTTAGTTTTTTTTTTTCCAAAATTGAATCTTGAAACAAACACCACCGGAAAGACTTAATCAGTTATAAACGCCATGCTGGTCTTTATATATTATGTCAGAGGGTATTCATAAATCTTTTGGACATATTAAGATATTCTTAAATCTTTTACTTAGGAAACCCCACCGCGTAGTGAGCTGTAGTCGTTGAGTATTACGTCTCGTTACCCGGCGGGTTATTTAACACTTGTGTGCGAACATGTTGGGTTAACCTTATGAGCATTAATTCCTGGAAATTTTCTTTTTTTCCAGAGCTGGGTCCCGGCGGGTCTATGCAGAACCTGGAGTAAGTTTCCCACCAGTCTCTGTCATGGCTACCTTTGCCCCGGTTTTTGCTTTATGCATTACGCCCTCCTGTTCAGGTATCCCTATTTTTGCGCACACCCTTTGTATAAAATGTGTTAAAATGTCTCGTTTGGTGTGGGTTACCTTTCCGGTGTTTTTTCTCGTTGCTCCAAGAACACCGTTTTTGTTTACCGAGTTTTAGTCAGGATGGCTCAAAATAGGTAAGTTACCCCGACGAGTTTGGTCGCTTGAGGGCTCATAAGAAACTGCGTTTTCTGTGGTCGAGCCTGGGATCAGGCTTCCTGTGTTATTCATTGCTTTATGCATTACGCCCTCCTGTAATGTATAGTTTAGTGTGGGTTACCTTTCCGGCGTTTTTCTCGTTGCTCCGAGGACACCGTTTTTGTTTACCGAGTTTTAGTCAGGGTGGCTAAAATAGGTAAGTTACCCCGACGAGTTTGGTCGCTTGAGGGCTCATCAGAAACTGCGTTTTCTATGGTTGAGCCTGGGATCAGGCTTCCTGGTTTATTCCCGTCGAGGGGGCTCCACACAGTTTTCTAGATGATCAGGCTGACACCTGTTGGACTTGGTTTTCTCTGCTTTTCAAAGCCATTGAAACAATGCTCTCTGTTTGTTTGGTCTTTACCTCCCGGCGACCTTTTTACAAGAGGTCTGGGGAAGGTATAATTGGTTTGACATTGCATATAAAACCCGGAGGTTGTACCTTCGGGTGGTTATATTAACGGATTTGCGATTCGAGATAATTTGCCAAACAATTGATTGATACAATAGGGTATCACGGCCTTCAAGACGGCGATCTATGAGGGCTTCTGGGAGAAGCCGGATTAGAGATTAAGATAGGTTTAGACTTTTTATGGGATAAAAAGATGCCTGAATCTTCCTAGTGTCTCCAGTGTAAAGGGATACTTGAAAGACTTCATCTTTAATAAAGATATGCTTCATCTTTATGAGGATTAAGAAGTTATTCTTAATTCTTTTGGACAGGTAAAGATATGCTGAAATCTTTAATAAGCCATTGAAACAATGCCGTTTGTTTGTTTAGTCTTTCCCTCCCGGCGACCTTTTTACAAAGAGGTCTGGGGCAGGTACAATTGGTTTGACATTGCATATAAAACCCGGCGGTGGTACCTTTGGGTGGTTATATTGACTGATTTGCAATTCGCGATCTTTGTATTTCCTCCCCGGCGATCTTTTACAAAGAAGTGGGGTTAGGAACATTTGGGGTTAACTTTTAAACTTTAAATCACCCGGCGGGTGCAACCTGGAAGGGTGGGATGCCCGAATTTGCAAAATTCAGTTTAGTTGACCAGACAATTGAGGGATGCATTGTGTATCGCCTCCTTCAACATACGGCGCTTTAGGGCACAATTGGGGTTAACGTTTTTTCAAACTAATATTCACACCCGGCGGGTGCTCCTTGGAAGGATGGGAATAACGAATTTATGATTCAGTTAGTTAACCAGACAATTGAGGGATACGATTTGTATTGCCGCCTTCAACATACGGCGATCTAAAAAGAAACTTCGGGAGAAGTTAGATCTCGTATATTTGTCAGGCTTCCCAGTTTTTGATCTACGAGATAATTCGGGGGCCGGCGTCTTTTTTAGTTTTTTTTTTTCCAAAATTGAATCTTGAAACAAACACCACCGGAAAGACTTCATCAGTTATAAACGCCATGCTGGTCTTTATTTAACACTTGTGTGCGAACATGTTTGGGTTAACCTTATGAGCATTAATTCCTGGAAATTTTCTTTTTTTCCAGAGCTGGGTCCCGGCGGGTCTATGCAGAACCTGGAGAACGTATCCCACCAGTCTCTGTCATGGCTACCTTTGCCCCGGTTTTTGCTTTATGCATTACGCCCTCCTGTTCAGGTATCCCTATTTTTGCGCACACCCTTTGTATAAAATGTGTTAAAATGTCTCGTTTGGTGTACGTTACTTTCCGGCGTTTTTTCTCGTTGCTCCGAGAACACCGTTTTTGTTTACCGAGTTTTAGTCAGGATGGCTCAAAATAGGTAAGTTACCCCGACGAGTTTGGTCGCTTGAGGGCTCATAAGAAACTGCGTTTTCTGTGGTCGAGCCTGGGATCAGGCTTCCTGTGTTATTCATTGCTTTATGCATTACGCCCTCCTGTAATGAATAGTTTAGTGTGGGTTACCTTTCCGGCGTTTTTCTCGTTGCTCCGAGGACACCGTTTTTGTTTACCGAGTTTTAGTCAGGGTGGCTAAAATAGGTAAGTTACCCCGACGAGTTTGGTCGCTTGAGGGCTCATCAGAAACTGCGTTTTCTATGGTTGAGCCTGGGATCAGGCTTCCTGGTTTATTCCCGTCGAGGGGGGCTCCACACAGTTTTCTAGGTGATCAGGCTGACACCTGTTGGACTTGGTTTTCTCTGCTTTTCAAAGCCATTTAAACAATGCTGTCTGTTTGTTTGGTCTTTACCTCCCGGCGACCTTTTTACAAGAGGTCTGGGGCAGGTATAATTGGTTTGACATTGCATATAAAACCCGGCGGTTGTACCTTCGGGTGGTTATATTAACGGATTTGCGATTTGAGATAATTTGCCAAACAATTGATTGATACAACAGGGTATCACGGCCTTCAAGACGGCGATCTATGAGGGCTTCTGGGAGAAGCCGGATTAGAGATTAAGATAGGCTTAGACTTTTTATGGGATAAAAAGATGCCTGAATCTTACTAGTGTTTCAAGTGTAAAGGGATACGTGAAAGACTTCATCTTTAATAAAGATATGCTTCATCTTTATGAGGATGAAGAAGTTATGCTTAATTCTGTTGGACAGGTAAAAGATATGCTGAAATCTTTACTAAGCCATTGTCACAATGCCGTTTGTTTGTTTAGTCTTTCCCTCCCGGCGACCTTTTTACAACGAGGTCTGGGGCAGGTACAATTGGTTTGACATTGCATATAAAACCCGGCGGTTGTACCTTTGGGTGGTTATATTAACTGATTTGCAATTCGCGATAATTTGCCAAACAATTGATTGATACAATAGGGTATCACGGCCTTCAAGATGGCGATCTATGAGGGTTTCTGGGAGAAGCCAGATTAGAGATTAAGATAGGCTTAGACTTTTTATGGGATAAAAAGATGCCGGAATCTTACTAGTGTTTCAAGTGTAAAGGGATACTTGCAAGACTTCATCTTTAATGAAGATATGCTTCATCTTTATGAGGATTCAGACGATATGCTTAAATCTTCTGGACAGGTAAAGATATGCTGAAATCTTTAATATGAAACTAAAGGACAACGAAAAGTAGTGGTGGAGTGCTACGGTTCGTTGACCGGCGGTTTTGAGGCACATATTTTGTACCATTTTTTGGGTGTAACCCTATGAGCATTAATCCCCGGAAATTTCTTTTTCCAGGGCGGAGTACCGGTGTTGCACCAGGTGACCAGGTAGTTCCTGGGGGCGGGGTAGTTTTCCCCCAGTCTCTGTCGTGTCGGCACTTGAACCTCTCATTGCTGTATGTTCAACGCCGTTAAGCTCAGGTAGCCCTATCTTATTTTTATTTGTTAATGAAATAATTTAATAGCTGAATCATAATAAACATATATATTTTCTATGATTATATTATGATAATATTGTGTTTATTTATAGTGATTTATTTTAATACAATTAAAATATAAATTAAATTAATTAGTATACGTTATGATTTGGCTCACCAGCTCTGCTTTCAATGTGTTAATGAGCTATGGGAGCTTTTAATTATCATAAACCTTTATGGTACTCGGACGAGGGCTCCCATTCAGGGAGTATACCGAGCTCGCAAGCGAGGGACAGCCACAGCCGAGGTGTATGGCGATACTCACAGTCGTACCTCACCCGCCGGACGTTACCGCCGGCGGGCGGACCTGACGCTCTGATGACGGACGAGAACAGGTTGAGTTCCATTTATCTATTTTCCGCCGCCAGACGCGTCTCTAATGTGCCACGTAGTCAACAAACTACAGGATTAGCGAGGCGTAGTCTCGCTAATCGCGCCCCTGTGGCCGGCGCAGTGTGGTACCAGCATTTGAACACGTGGTGCCCGCACCCAGTGTCACTCCTGGTCGGGTTGTTCCACTTAGAACACAATTGGCAACCTAGATACCTCACGGACTTGTTCATTTTGGACATTCAGCAGGCCAAGTGGCTAGCACCATATGGTAGCGACGTGACCAAAATATTCGCGAATCAATATACCCAGTCTACAAAGTGACAGTTTCAATCGCATTGGCAAGCTTTTACGTCTCGGATTCTTAGAACAACACAAACTGTGCCCTCGGTGGCGTTGGTTGTTTATTGTTTAATTTATCTGTTCATGCAGAAACATTTATCTGAAAGTGATTTATGTGGGCAGGTTTTAAACTCTGCCCACCTCCCCGTCGGCTCAGGCCTACATGGTCTGTGGACGAAGCATCGTCGTTATTCTCGTTCCCGTATGTACCAAAGACTGCAGATTTTACAAAAGGGCAGTATTCCTTATGGCTTTGGCTACCGGGAACAGAGTATCTGAGCTGGCGGCGATGAGCAACGCACCTAATTGCCTCAGGTTTGATAGGCTTCATGCGTGTATTCACATTGCACCTTCCCTAGGATTCATAGCCGAGATTGAGCACAGTGAACACGTATTTTCAGAGTTCACGGTGCCGGCGTTAAACAGGGGAAAGGTGTACCATCTTTTTTGCCCAGTGCAAGCTCTATCCAAATATTTAAGAGTGGCACCTCTAAATCACCAGGGTGCTTTATGGGTCGCAAGTCCGGTTGAACGCTTGATGGAGCGTACACTGGCTTCTCTCTTGGTCGAGGACTTTAAAGAGAAGAATCCCGGCGTTGTGGGTAAGACCCACGATTTACGCAAGGGGACAGCCCCCTTTACGTTTCCTTAATAATCTTTCGGTGGAAGTTATTACGTCCACACAGTTGTGGGCCTCTAATCAGGAGTTTTTTGCCTCGATACCTTTCAGTAGCTCTGGCCAAACCTTCCTTGCCATGTATAGCTTTACGGCAGAGGGTCTAGGTGGCCCTTTTAGTCACGTTTTTTTTAATTTCAAGAAAAAGGGGGGGGAGGGTGCAGTCAGTGTGACATAGGACACCCTAGACCCCTCCGGAGTATGTGTTCGGAACATACGAGCTGTGATACTGGTTGTAGGCATTGTATTATAAAATTTCTCTGTAGTATTCATTGCAGGAAATTGTGCTAAAGGCCAATAGTAGTGTTACAACAATTCTTGTTGTAAGTAGCCTTGGCTGTGAAGCAATAGATTTTTGAGAAATCTCGGTAGTTGCAACTACGACTTTTACTTTTGAAGTACCTACTTCTGCATAAGTACACGAGTTCAGTACTTCTACGAATGTACAAGAATTCATTTATGTTTGGTTATATTTTTAGGAATATATCCACTAGTTAATGGGGTTTATATGTGCACATGTAGACTTATAAGTTTTTAGTTTTCACCACTTACTTTAAGTGGGGTGCCTTCTTAACTAGCAGATCTGTGCACAGAGTCTCAGAGTTAACCCTTTTTCAAGCAGGCTTCTTTGAAGCACGCTCCTGCTTGTACCCCTTTTTGAAGATTTAGGCTGTATAAAGTTTATGCACCCGAATATCTCTTTTTTACAAAAGTAAGAATACTATGTGGTTGTTTGATTATCTGCTTTTCTAGAGTTATGATATGATTACGAATGTCCCCCTCCAGTCTTAGAAATCAGGCATGTTCGTCAATGATGGAGGGGCCACTAATAAATTATAGGTTTGACTCCTGTAAGGAGATAAAGAAAACCTAATATTTAGTAGTGGCCCCGTAATCATTGACGACTGGGGCCCTCCCGACCATCCCCTTCCCATTCGTTGATGTATTAAGGATTTTGGTTTACTTGATATGTCAGTGAAGGAAGAATGACGCCTGAATCAGCGTATGGTCAAAGATCCACACAAGTACATCCACGATATGATGGAAAGCTTATTGGATAGTTATTCTTATTTTCTTTTTGTTTTTTATTTTTTACAAAGTTTTTTCGTAGTGAGAACCCAATTCATAATGACTGAAGCCATGAGTGAGGTCGCGTGCGCTCATGATGAAGGCTCCTCAGATTTTAAATGCTCTGCGCGGTAGATTCAAACTACGGCGGATTAGTGTTTGAAGAGGATGCCTTATGTAATAGGCATGTTCGTCAATGATTACGGGGCCACTACTAAATATTAGGTTTTCTTTATCTCCTTACAGGAGTCAAACCTATAGTATGTACTCATATGGTATATATCAAAACATTGTAAAAAGATACGAAATTACAGAAAGAATGAGAAGGGTAATTAAATTGTTCATAATACTTTAACCTTTAAATTCATATTGGAAGTGTACCTATTAAATGATATATAAAAAATAAAGGAAAAAAGCACAATCAATATACCGAATTTGTCTTGATCGATTTAGTAACCATATTTTTATACAGTGCAGAGTGTAGTAATAAATCTGCCCCCCCCCCCCCCCAAGAGCAAAGCAAGACCATCAACAAGTACAACTTAACTGCATGCGACCCGGTGACAAAACCAGAGAACTTCTGTAGCTTCCGTCCCCACTGGCTGAGCGATATCAAGGCCTGCACAGAAGACGAGCTCTGGGGTTTCAACAGTAACGGCTCCTGTATCCTCATCGCCCCGAATAAAGTTATATAATAATAATAATAATAATAATAATAATAATAATAATAATAATAAAAACAATAATAATGACAATTAAAGTTGCAAGCAACGTTGTCCGGGGTTCGAGCAGTTTTGCAAGCAAGGTATTGTGTTGGATACAAAAGCTGTGTCACAGATATCAAAAGATCATTTAACTTATCGGGCATGGAGAAACTACAGAAGGAACAGATTGTGCAAACAAAGAAAAGCGAGAGAGGGAGAGATTGGCTGTATAAGGGATCTGCCTCTCTTCGTTTAGTAACAGAGTAGTAGATATGTGGAATAGGCTACCGAGTGCTATAATGGAATCAAGAACAATAGAGCTTCAACTTGAAATTAGATAGAACGAGATGGGTTGGGTGTAAAAGGGATCTGTTATGTGTAGGTCAATCGGCTCTCTGCAGACTCCCGTTTTCTTATTTTGTTTATGTTCTCATTTGTGAGGGAGAGAGAATATGGCAAGAGAGAATAGGATGTCATAAACATAAGGAAGATAGCGATAAATATGAGAGAGAGAGAGAGCGTGGGAAGGGTTGGGTGTGAAAGAGATCTGACTTGTGTGGGCCAATCGGCTCTCTGCAGACTCCGGTTTTCTTACGTTCTCATTTGTGTGAGAGAGAGAGAGACTAGGATGTCATAAATGTAAGGAAGACAGAGATAAATGAGAGAGAGTTTTCATGAGATGGGTTTAGTGCGAAAAGGATCTGTCTTGTGTGGGCCAATTGGCTCTCTACAGACTCCCATTTCTTATGTTCCTATTTCTTACAATTGTGTTTTGGTTGCAGGTATATGATAACATGGGTGTATAGTAAGTAGTGTAAATAACAGGTAACGTTTATGAGAGGGATTGAGTGTGAAAGGGATCTGCCTTATGTGGGCCACTTAATTGGCTCTCTGCAGACTCCCATTTTCATCTTGGTTGCATGTGTAAGGGATCTGCCTCATTTGAACCAGTGTGCAAACAATTGATTTTGATTGAGTGGTTGATTTTTATTGAATGGTTGATTTTACTTTGGTTCATTGGTTTATTTGGGTTGAGTGGTTGATTTGAGTTGAGTGGTTGATCTGTTGATTTGGGTTGAGTGGTAGATTTGTGTTGAAAATTTGATTTGGGTTGATATGGTTGATTTGGGTTGTGTGGTTGATTTTGGCTGAGAGGTTGATTGATTGATTTGAGTTGGGTTGTTGAATTAAGTTGCGAGGTTGATTTTTGTTGATTGGTTGATTCGGGTTGAGTTGTTGACTTTGTTGATTGGTTGATTTGGGTAGAGTTGTTGATTTGGACTGGCCTTAAGGAGAGAGATGTTTTTGGTAGTGGCCGTTTATGAGTTTGGCTATTTTTGTTGTGGCCGTCATGAAGTGTTCCCTTTGTATTTCAACCTTGTATTACAAGCCCCAACACTACTTGGAATGTTGTTTTTGAAGGTATAATTGCCTATGTGTACATTCCCCACCACTCTAGTACAGTATATATGTTGTTGCTGTAACTATAATTGTTTACTTGATTATAATACAAGCCCCAACATACCATTGGATGTTGTTGCTGCAAATAAAATGGCTAAAGTGGGATACGGTGTCATACAATACTGGACAAGAGAGAGAGAGAGAGAGAGGTGTTATTCTAATTCATTCATATCATACGTTATATTATCATGAATGTGTAAATTGAACTATTACAATCACATTGATTGTGATGCTTTACCTAAGCATACTGTAGAGAGAGAGAGAAAGAGAAAGAGAGAGAGAGACTCCTACTCTTATGTAAACACCATATCCCTTTCCGCATTGCCGCGCCACTGCTTATCACAACATGACATCAGGCCCTCTCTCTGTTTGAGTTTGACGTCTATGGGGAGAATTCGGCCATCTCCTCTTTATTGTATATCAATTCTCTTCACTTCACTCAATATTTTGCCTGTCATTTGTGAGGGAGAGAGAGTATGGCAAGAGAGAATAGGATGTCGTAAACGTAAGGAAGATAGCGATAAATATGAGAGATAGAGAGAGAGCGCAGGAGGGGTTGGGTGTGAAAGGGATCTTACATGTGTGGGCCAATCAGCTCTCTGCAGACTCTGGTTTTCTTATGTTCTCATTTGTGAGAGAGAGAGAGACTAGGATGTCATAAATGTAAGGAAGACAGAGATAAATGAGAGAGTGTTTATGAGATGAGTTGGGAGTGAAAAGGATCTGTCTTGTGTGGGCCAATTGGCTCTCTACAGACTCCCATTTTCTTATGTTCCTATTTCTTACAATTGTGTTTTGGTTGCAGGTATATGATAACATGGGTGTATAGTAAGTAGTGTAAAAAACAGATAACGTTTATGAGATGGGTTGAGTGTGAAAGGGATCTGCCTTATGTGGGCCACTTGGCTCTCTGCAGACTCCCATTTTCATCTTGGTTGCATGTGTAAGGGATCTACCTCATTTGTACCGGTGTGCAAACAAACAAGAGCGAGAGAGAAAGATTTTGGCTGTGTAAGGGATCTGCCTCTATTCGCTTGGTAAAAGAGTTGTAGATATGTGGAATAGGCTACCGAGTGCTATAGTGGGATCAATAACAATAGAGCTTCAACATAAAATTTGATAGGACGAGATGGATTGGGTGTGAAAGGGATCTGCCGTGTGTGGGCCAATCGGCTCTCTGCAGACTCCCATTTTCATCTTGGTAGCATGTGTAAGGGATCTGCCTCATTTGTACCAGTGTGCAAGTAAGAGAGAGAGAGAGAGATTGGCTGTGTAAGGGATCTGCCTCTCTCGTAACAGTCGTAGATATGTGAAATAGGCTACCTAGTGCTTTTGTGGGATCAAGAACAATAGAGAATTTCAAGATAAAATCTGATAGTCATATGGACGAAATGGATTGGATGTGAAAGGGATATGCCTTTTGTGGGCCATTTGTCTCTGCAGATTCCCATGTTCATGTTAGTTGCATGTGTAAGGGATCTGCCTCATTTGTACCGGTGTGCAAACAAACGAGCGACAGAGAGAGACTGGTTGTGTAAGGGATCTGCCTCTATTCGTTTAGTAACAGAGTTGTAGATATGTGGAATAGGCTACCGAGTCCTATAGTGGGATCAAGAACAATAGAGTTCAACATAAAATTAGATAGGACGAGATGGGTTGGGTGTGAAAGGTTGCCACGGGCGTGTCTGGCCACCATTTTGGATATCATACCAAAAGTTGCCCAATACAAAAATGCACCTAATTGTGTCAAAGTTTGGTCCCGATCAGACAAGCAGTTCCGGAGTTATTGCGTAAAAACCAACCGGACTATATATATTTTTATGGAAGAATGCAATACTTCTTGAACCCCTGATACCGTTGCTTGCTGTTTGAGGGAGGAGGAAAGGTAAGTCACACCACACCAAAAATTGTCAAAACTTTGAAGGTCTAAAACTTTGTTATTAAACAACGCATTTGGCAAAGGGAGGAATTGGTAAAAACCTTAGCCAATACTCTGCTATTCACCAAAAGTATTTTTGAATTATCATTATTATTTGGTAGGGTAGGTATGTATAGGTAGGTTGGCTAAATAATTGGTGGAATTCGTAGGGACTCGAACTATTTTGAGAAAGATAAATTTAAAAAAAATAATGGATCTGAATGATTAATCGACTATGTTATTAAGCAAAACTAGGGGATGCGTGGAAGCCTATAGACTGAAGACTGTAAACGTTGTGTGGGTACCGAATACGGTTTTAAAGTCATTTAAGAATAGACAGTTTTCAATGCTGCGGCCAAACTATTCCACCCATTTATATTGTTTTGGTATCAAAACGTTCGGAATTGCGAGCCTCACCCAACTACGCAGATATCTGAAGTGTAGCCTACCTCTACATCGTATCATGCCTCCCTCCATATAGAGGCCTAACTGCTTCACTATATTGCTTGGTGTGCCCTGTCCTTTCGACAAATAGTGGTGTTCCTCAGAGTAAGCTTCTCTCTGAGCTACCTTAATCATGGCTGACTCTGCTGCTCTTAATTCCGGCACCGTCAAGTTGCCGGTTTTGCCTGATAGTTCCCTTGTGTCTTCTCTTTAAGAGTCCTAATAAACCTAAGGACCCATGCCATTACATGCCATGACTTCATATATGAGCCATACCGGTCCCAATTCAATATGGCAGTAGGGGCAACCGGTACCGGCAATGACAGGGTTCCTTCTTGACTCACGTTACAACCCACAGTGGTGTCCCCTCCTATTGAGCCCCCTATTGGGCCATGATCAGGCCATAGCATTTAGTGAGGTAGCCATATGGGCCCTCCCCACCAAAGCGAAGAAGCAAGTAAGGACACATAAGAAATCCCTCTGGTAACTAGATCACTGGGGTTGTCCTCTGTGGACACATAACGAAAATGAGCGCCGGGGACTAATGACTTTATCTCATCAACTCTATTTTGAACATAATTATATAGGCAAAAAAAAATTACTAGACAACCAGCATAGGGTTATCTGGCTGTCCGACCAGAGGTATACATTCTCTATAATCAGCTCATCCGCATAGGCCTCACATATATAACATGCTAGACGAGCTGCGAGAAGAACAGCAGTCAACTCCATCTTAGGTATGGTGAGGGACTTAATAGGCGCCACCTTAGCTTTGGCCATTACTAACCTAGTCACCTCATCACCAACCGCATAGGCCGCTACACCATATGCTACTGAGCTAGCATCACTAAATAGGTGCAGCATAACCCTCTTAGAATTAGTGACCTGACGGGGAAACATGATACCTGTACTATCTATCATATCGTTATAAATACCCTGCCAGTTAGCTCTCATGTCATCTGGAATGGAGACATCCCACCCACACTCTAATCTCCACAAGTCCTGTACGAACCTCCGCACCCGGATGGTTACCGGTAGCAACACTCCTAGAGGATCGAACACACTCGTGGTTAGACTTAGAGCCTCGCGTTTCGTAACCAATGCATGGTTACTTCCGCGGAAATTAACCTGTAACATATCCTTATTAGTTAGCCACCCAACGCCAAGCACCCTAACCCCGTCTTGTTTGGCGGAAGCTATACCCTTCAGGGGCAACAGTTCCCGCAACTTTTCATTATTTGTGACCCACTCACGTAAAGACAGGTTAGCGCTGGAAAATACTCTACGGGCATCCCAACATTGTTGTTGCAAATCACTTACATCATCACCAGTCCCCTGCAAGTTATCAATATACAGCCCCCTTTTGAGCTTATTAACTACTTCACTGTTCTCCTGTATCATAGACAGGTGTTTTTGAATGGTAGCATTAAGGAGGAACTGGGAACAGGTGGCCCCGAACAGAACTGCACGGAACCGGTAGACAATGTAAGGACTTGCAACATCCAAGGGATCAACGGGCCACAGAAACCTAGTAGCATCCCTATCTTTCTCACTCAACCCCACCATGAGAAATGCTTTCTCAATATCACTCACCCAGGCAAATTGATGGCATCTAAAGCGCAGAAGCACCTGGGTGAGGTCAGCCACTAGCGATGGACCTGTATGGAGACAGTCATTCAGACTGAACGCCTTCTCGTCCATCCTAGCCGAACAGTCAAACACTATCCGTACAGGTGTAGTAACACTATCCTTGGTAATACCATGGTGAGCTAAGTAGTGAAGGGGATGACCAGCTTGATTCCTGTTTTCTACCCTTTCAATAAACCCCCTTTCTATCTGATTATCCAGAACCTTTGTATACTGTTGACAGTAGTTGGGATCTTTTATAAATTTACGCTGCAAGCCTCTCATTCTGCCCAGGGCTAACTTAAAGTTATCAGGTAATTTATCTATGTTATCTCTCCATGGCAGTTCCACTATATACTGTCCCTGTGCTTCGGAATACTGTACCGTTTCAGAAAATCTATTTAAGACCTTCTCCCCACCCTTACCAGTCTCATTATGACTTATACCAATATGGTCCAAGTCCCATAGAGCTGTCAGATCCTTTAATTCTGGAGAATTCCTGCCAATATCTTCCTGTATCTCCACTAAAGGGTCTACTGCTAACTTAAGAACAGTGACTAACTCTGCATGGGTCTCTTCTATATCTGACTAATAAGTGCCACTCAGTGCATAACCATAAATTGTGGGTAACATAACTATACTTCCTTCCCTGACATAGCCTGAATGTACAAAGTGGTAATAAAAGTCCGCCCCAATCAGTAACCCTATCATATCTCCATCAGTGATACCTGGATCTGCTAATTTGTAACCCCGAGCCTTGATAGCATTTACCTCCATCCCTAATCCCCTCCCTGGCTTGTATACTGGTAACTCCTCCACCACAACGGCTCTCAAATTACGTACCCTTCTTCTGTGATGATAGGTTAACTCTACTATTTCATACTCAGTACTACCAAGTGAGCCAGTAAATCCCTGGAGCTTTAGCTGTTCTTTACTGACCCTAACGTAATCAAGCTGCGATAAAGCAGAGCGCAAGATGAAGGTACGCTGCGAACATTGGTCCAACAAAGCTCTTACTCTACTGGTATGACCGTTTCTGTCAGTCAAGGGAATCTGAATGGTAGGCAACAACACTGCATTACGGCCCGAAGCCACAGCCATGGTCACTGTTGGTTCAGGGGCCACTGGTTGTCCAGTTTGTTCAAGGCGTGGCGTCGGACACAAATAATTAAAATGTTTCTGTTGGCAGAATCAGCACGGCCTAATTTTAGGGTTAGTACACCCCTGGCTGCCATGTTCTGACGCAAGCACCCGACGCACAATTTCAACTGCCTTGCTCTATTGGCCTTGGCGGGACTGTTCTTGTATTTTGCACACTTTGCCCAAAAATGTCCTGTCTTTAAACACAACTTACATCCATACTTCTGCTTGCTTGATATCGGGTTTCTGATACACTGCATATGCTGCTGTGGCGGTCGCCCCAAACTGTTCTAGTGGATTATGTCTACTTTCTAGATTGCACACTTCAGTCTTAAATACACGAACATATTCATCTACATCCAGCCAGTTGTCTTTTAATTCACGCTTAATCACTTCAGAGAGTGCACTAGGGAGTTTATTATGCAACAGTACTGCACACATTTCACTTACTGTTACATCCATAGAGCGTAATGACTCTAACGCACACTCAAATGACGCGGAAAAATCTTTCAGAGCACTGACCTCCTGGCTAGGATGCGGGAGATTACACAGTTTCGCTATGTGAGCTGCTTTGATGCGATCCTTTTGACCATAACTGATTTTCAGTATAGTGACCGCTGGTTCATAACTTGCAGCGACCAAACTAAATCCACCAACAATTTGTAGAGCCTCACCACTAAGTTGTCCCTTTAGATACGTACATTTCTGAATGTCAGTTAAGTCTGTTTGGGAGTGAACACTACACTCAAAGAGCTCCCAGAAACCCACCCACTGTGTTGGATCCCCATCAAAAACTGGCAACTTTAGGGAGGGTAGCTTAATACCCTTCTGTTTCCTACTTGCTGCACCATCATGAGATCTACCAGTAGTGGTTGTCTGTAGAGCACTATCTAACTCAGCTAACTGACCGTTTACTTGATTAACATACTGCATATCTTTCACCATCTCATCCTCTAACTGATCATCTGAATATAAGCTATACAACTCTACGTTATACGACTTGATATCAGTTAGGGCCTCTTCTAAAGTTATTTTCACACCCTTTACATCATGCAGTGTAGCAGCATGTTCAATAAATTCAGACAGATTAGAGGTAAGCTTAGTAATCCCTCCCTTCTTGGCGGCCCTAAACCGCCGCAATGACTTTATTTTCTCATCCATTCTTAAAAGGTTACAGTAACTAAAGCTTAAGGAACAACAATACTAATCGTCACTGTAGGCTAACCTATTCTAATCTATTCTAAGCCTAGGCTAACCTACTTACATTGATGACGACAGCAACCAAGCAAATTGAAGCATGCAGACCGCGTGCCCCCTGTGAGTTTACAAATGATCAAAGAAAAGGAAAATTCCCCTATGTCATATTACTCTACTTTACAATATTTACTTTACAAGGCTATATTAAATTTTAACAAATTACAAATAAAAGAAAGAAAAAGAAGGATCAAGACTCCTCTGAAGGAGGAACAGCCACAGCCGTCGTCCAAGTCTTTAGATCTAGCCTATTGCGTCAACTGCTCCTCCTCGGCCTTGTCCTTCTCCTCAAAGAAGGCACGCGCTCTGTTCAGCAGCCTATCTAACACCTTCCGGCTCCCTGGCGCATCTAAATGGACTCCGTCCCACAAGTCGGTCTTACTCATCCCCATGGCAAAGTACCTTTGTTTAGTAAATGGGAGATTTCTTCGTAAGCGGAGGTTCACACCATTCTTCGCCCTGTTGTACTCCTCGGGAGTCATACCCCTAGGGCTTACCCTAGACTGCAGACTGACCACCAGACAGTGACCCCCAGTCCTCTCTTCTATCTCTTCAGCTAGAGACTGGAGCTCGAGGGCCACCCCCTGAAGGTCAGCCTGCAGGGACTAATCATTTCCCCCGAGGATCAGGAACGTAAGATCCAGCTTGTAGGCTAGGAGCTCATCCCAGGCCGAGGTCTGCCTGACAGTGTCTACCCTTGCCCCTGGTCTATACAGTTGTTTAACAAAAAAAGCAGGGCACTGCACTGGACGATCCAGCGGAAAATCCCGTACATAGGAATGGCCGAAGAGGGCCACCTTTCGCAAAGGCACAGGGTAGTATCCGGACGATGGCACAAACTCTTGGCCAACGCCCCCTGCCCTTGCAGCCTTCCCCGGTGCGCCCCTCGGCATTTGTCCACTGGATCGCCCAGCTCTACACAAAGGCAGACAAGTCAGGCCTAATACCCCCACCAATTACTATCAATATATAACAGATGGCCCAGTATCCTGGTCGCACGGCACCAATTATATCCTGAATATTATTCCTAGGGGGTAGAGGAGAAACGGATATAAAGTAAATAATTAGACCTGGGAAGATGAAATGGCCTAGGCTATAAATATGATACCGGGTCGGGTTTGACTTACTTGTAAACATGTATGTGTAGGTTATCTGTGGTAGTCCCAGTAATATCTATGAAGTACTTCTAGTATTAAAGGAACTTAGCTGTGATGATAAGAGTGTAGGTTAGGTGATGGACATGTCGCTAGGTGTAGTTCAGTGAAGTTCTGTTGTAATGTGGCAGCAACTGGTGGTTGTTGTGTACGGGACGAAGTCTCTGTGTGAAGTGTACTGAGATATCCTTTTATCGTAACAATATAAATATATTTAAGGGTTCTGTATTGTCCCCCGTGATTAAATAATAAGGGAAAATAAACTAAGATATAATTGGTGCAACCACAGTAATATTTATCCACAAAGATAAATAAAGTAATGTGTATAAACAAAAAGGAACCAGCTGTCGTGAACCCGGGAAATTCAAACTACGGTATATATACCAGCTAGGATTCACGACACAAATGTAGGGAAATTCAATATATAACCCGAGGAGCATCAATTACGTAAACAATTTAGTTACAGTAATGTGCACATAACATTGACTGCGTAGGTGCTACATAATAAAATTTGCACTCAATTTTGTACAATTTAGCGCTCAACCCAGGCCGCGATGATGGTGTCCTGGATGCGGCCATATGTATAGATGATACCCTCAGCATATCTAGAGCAGACAATAGGTCTACAGGCCTACTTGGTACACTGCAATCCAAAACACACAAACATAAACTCGCGCGTGTGCTGCGGGAGTGTGTAGTGTATCCGTACCTACGAGAGTTTGAACATGTGACATGTCGCCCCGATGGGATTCTCAACTTAGAGGAACAGTAAATGGCGTGGAAAACAATGAGGAGAAAGGGTGAAAGGAAAGAATAAATTACTGTGATGGAAGAAGGAAAGAATGCAGATGGGGAAGTGGAAGCAAGGATAGCGAGGAAAATATATGAAGAGGAAGATTGATAAAGAAGAAAGAAGAAAAGAATGAATAGAGAGAAAGCGATAGTACTGTCTGCCAAAAGATGGAGTTAGGGGAAAAAAATGAGACAGACAAAATGATGGAGAGAGAAGAAAGAAGGATATAGAGAGAACGAGCAGGACTATAGTGTAAATTGAGAGGAGAAAGTGAGAAGAAAGAGGATATAGAAGGAGGAAAGACGAATAGAGAGAAAAAGGCACAGCGAGATAAATGAGATAGAGATGGAAAAAAGAAGACTTGAGAGGGAAGCGAGGATAAAGTAAAAAAACAAAAGAAGAATAGAGACAGGAAATAAAGAACGGAAATTGTGAAAGAGAATAAATAGAGAAAAAGGAAGGACAGGCAAAGAAAGAAAGAAGGAGAGAGAGGATAGCGAAGGATGAGAGATTCGAGGAAGTGAGAGTCGTCTTCTAGAAGGTGAAGGAAGGGAAGAATAGGATAGAGAGGATAGAAAACAAAAGATAAAGAAGGAATGAGGAGGGAGGATAAACAGAGAGAAGGGAAGAATAGATAAATATAGATATAGAAATAAATGTTAGAACAGAGATAAGAACATAAGAAAATGGGAGTCTGCAGAAAGCCGATTGGCCCACACAAGGCAAATCCCTCTCAGATATTGATATATGTCTCCCAGAAGGTGTGGAAAGGGTTTGAAAAGGTATGAAAGAATACAATGAATACAAGAAGGAATCGTAGCTCTTCCCTGTGCTTTTTCTTCCACCCAATCCATCTACATGTCAGTATGGAACATTCACAATGGGATGTGATGGTGGAAGAAGTGTTAAAGGAATGCGCCATGACAAAAGCCCAATTGACCACTTGCAAGTTTCAGGCTATAAGGAAGTTGGAGCCATGAACATCGATATTAAACAGAAACGCAAGAATAATGTACGTTTCTGATGGATAAATAGTATGTTGAATTGGGTTTTATGTATTTATAAATGTACTACGACCGTATTTTAGCTGTAAATTCTGTTAAATATCATTGTCTACAGCTCCAACTTCCTTATAAAACGAAACTCGCAAGTCGGCAATTGTTGATCGGTCGGTTCTAAAAAATACTGAATCAGGTTACTACAGTGGTGGAATCTGTCATATTTAACTGTGTTGGTGGTGTAATGGTTTAGGTGCTTATGTTCTGGGTGTGGTGTCCCGAGTTCGAATCCCGGGAGGACCATATGCTTTCATTAGTTTATTCAAGTGCATTGGGGTTTGTAATTGATGATTAATGTTAAAAATGGGGTGTTACTTTTAATATGTGCTAAATACAGAGAAAGGCTTGCGGACGGTAAGGATGCAGTCACTGGTGCAAAGGTGGTGTCCACAAGTGCTCATTTCGACAATTTTCTCATGCAAGGCATTTTCTTAAGATATATATATATATATTGTTACGTATCTTGATCCTCAAGTGGTTAACTTGATGAAACTATATAGCACAGAGATATATATTAAGGTATCAGTCAGCTGAAGGCAAAACGAAAGTAAAATCTAATAAAATAATTTCCTGCTGTTGCTTCCTTTCCTTTTGGATCTTAGGACTTGGTATCCTTTATTGACTGATACTCTTTAATTATGGAAAAATACTGAAACTAATTAAAGTCATGTAGTATTTATAAAGAATTATTATTTAACCGAAGCTTATAAGTAGGCTATGGTTATGAACCGAATAAGTTATATCTAAAGAAGGACTAGTAATTATATATCAAGTCTTGAAAGATAAATATTACGGTAAGAATATTTCTGTCTCTTACCCTTTTTGAAATGAATAGACAGTTTTTTTATAGCATGTCCTTTTATTTATATATAATGTAGTTATTATTCTTGGTTCTTGTCTTACGTTAATAGTATTATATTATTATTATCAGGATTAATATCAAAGTCACATAAAAAGTTAGATATATATGTAATAATTAGATAAATGTAGTTTCTTAACCACGTAACATTGAGGTTTGATTATGAGTAAATTAAGTTACAGGATCGCTTCATAGATTCGATTCAGGTCTCACTCAAATAATATGAAAAGCAAAAATAATATTTTGAAGCTAAAAGAATTTCTTCAGCTTAGGAAATCACTAGAAGTAACATTAAAACAGCCATGTTAGTCTAAGGCGATATTACTAATATGAGACAATAGTATCACCGTTCTTGTTCTTACCAGCAATGTAAGCTTAATTAAAAGAAAATTAAAGAACTCGCAAGTATTAATATAAAACAATAGTATTACTTTTATCATAACCCAATTACTTAAAGAGTTGCTTTAGTTGACAAGTCAGTCAACTAAAATAGTTAAGTACATAATAGTAGTGTTAACGTTAATTCCCAATCACATATCTCACTAACCAACATAAGTGTTTACACCGAACACACTTAACACACACTTATATAATCTGACTGACAGTCACAATCCCATTATAATACTTCACCCCGGTCTTCCTCCAGCTGCTAATTGTTCACCTTCCCAACTCCAAATGTGACTGATTTGAATGCCCACTACTCGGGTCTTATATACTATACAATGATGGTGTAGGAACGAATCAGGAGGCGGGGGATGGTGCGCGCCCCAATCACAGCTCCTCTAGTTGCGTAGCAGATGCGTGGTCCAATGGCATCGATCATCGTCATAGCGTTGGATCATCCATCGAAGTAGTTTGCAGGGTCCCATATGAAGCACGCAGGTGTGAAGGCTTGTTGCTGGTATGCAGGCGAGCTGGTTCCCACTGGTCTGGCTTCGCCGCCGGGTAATTCGGCACTCCTTCAACTCTTAACTCTAACTCTTAAATAAACACATACAGGGCTCCGTATGTCAGAATATATATACTGTATATATTGTCAGTCTTTTAAAATCAATTAATTTCAGTCTAGTTGTCGATTCCAATTCGAAAATACCAAAAACTAGTAGAAGAAAAAAACAATCATCGGAAGTTGACGGAAAAAGAGCTTGTGTGACATCACCTTTAACCCCTTCTGTACCAGCGACGTCTTTTGTGTATATTTCTAGCTATATTTAGACGATTTTGTGTAGGATCTGTGGTAGTAAAAAGGGTTAAGTGAGATGGTTCGCAGACTGTTAATGGCTGGAGATCCTTTATAAGCTGAATATAATCGTCTAATAGCATACAGAATATAGTTAAAAGAACGTCGCCGGTAAAGATGAGAACAGAAGAAATGTGCAGACATTACTACAAATGACTATGCATATGTCAACAAAGCTAGTGCATATTTCATATGGTTCTACTCCTTTGCAGATACTACTTAACCTAACAAGTGCGCATGGGGGTAATTGAAAACGTCCCCCTGTGCTGACGTATTTGAGGTGTTTCCGTCACTAAAATATTCATTGTACCATTAATAGCATTAATAATTATCCATATGCGCCTATTATGGGTTGATTATAAAGGTATTAACCTGAAACAACAATAAAACGAGTGAAAACAGCGTTTGGATGGTCAAAATCGGAGATATAGCCCGCGAGTTGTATAATGTATGGGTGAGGCAAACTGCTTTCCCGCCAATTTCCCCAAGGCCACTGAGACACAGTCGATCGATACTCTCTCTCTCTCTCTTGCACTCGCTTGCCATCAGTGATGACAACACCCTGCTTGCAACTCGCTAATGTTAGCACGAAAATATACCTCAGAATAAGGGAATAATAGGGAAAATAGGTGATAACTGAAGGAGAGGAGGAAAGTGGGGAAGGAGGGGAGGTAGAGGACTGAGATTTTGCATGGCCCAGGGGCCAAAAAAAAAAAAAAAAAAACAAAAATAAAAATAAAAAAAAAAAAAAAATTCGATGTCAAAAGTTGATTTTTTATTTTACTTACTCTCAAGAGTCTTCCCGCAGTCCGCCGGGGGAACTCTTAAGAGTCTCCCGGCAGCTCCCGGGTTAAGAGATGGTTCACTTTTTGGTAGATTTTTTTTTTTATTTTATATTATTTTTATATTATTTTCTACTTTCCTCCCTAGACCTCCATCAAGCTTAAAAATACCCGCCAAAGAACCTCCTTCAAATAAATTTGTATTTTTTTTTATAGAAAAAATTATCTTAAATTACAGGCTCACTATCATTTGTCAGGAAAAAAATAGACACCTAAATGACACGAAGTTTTAATAATGACAAAGAAATGGGACGTAAGGTCTTAAAACCGCCAAACTAATGGGCCAAACGTCTTAAAATTTCAAAACTAATGGGGCTAAACACGAGGGAGAAAGGGGTCCAGAAAAACTACCCATCTCCCTTAACCTCTGAAGTGCGCACGGGGGTAATTGAAAACCTCCCCCTGTGCTGACGTATTTGAGGTTTTTCGTCACTAAAATATTCATTGTACCATTAATAGCATTAATAATTATCCATATGTGCCTATTATGGGTTGATTATAAAGGTATTAACCTGAAACAACAATAAAACGAGTGAAAACAGCGTTTGGATGGTCAAAATCGGAGATATAGCCCGCGAGTTGTATAATGTATGGGTGAGGCAAGCTACCTTCCCGCCAATTTTCCCCAAGGCCACTGCGACACAGTCGATCGATACTCTCTCTCTCTCTCTTGCACTCGATTGCTATCAGTGAT
>JBAKBP010016792.1:0-47500 GCA_037953745.1 Lithodes maja
CTATTACACACCATTACTTTACTTTTAATGACGTTCACCTACAATTTCCTCCTGCCACAAACCACTCCAAATTCTTTGACTACCCACTGCAATATCTCCTCAGAATCCGCCACCAATGCTGTGTCATCAGCGAACAGCAACTGATTCAACTCCCAATCTCTACCATTCGTTCCTACTAAACCCAATCCTCTTACCATAGTTCAATATTCTAGGTGTAACTGTTTCATCCAACCTTTCTTGGAAAGATCATATTACCATTCTTGCTAAAACAGCTTCCCAACAGTTAGGTGTGTTCAATCGTCTTTGTGGGTTCTTAACCCCCGCACAGCTTCTTGTTCTGTATCGGGGCACAGTGCGCCCCTGTATAGAGTATTGTTCACATGTGTGAGGAGGCTCCACCCTTACCGCACTTCTCGAACGAGTAGGATCAAAATAATTTCGCCTCATCAAATCACCTCCTCCTACTAGTTCCCTACAAATCTCTGTTTACACGCCACAATGTTGCATCTTTTTCACTCTTCCATCGTCATTACAACAATTAGTGTCCTTCCGAGTTCTCCCATTCCCTTGCGGCGAGTATGAGGCACCCGCCTCTCAACACAGTCCCCCTCCTATTCTGTCCAGCTCTCCAACCCAAGAATTGGCAAATTTTCTCAGTCTTTCTTCTAGTCAACAAGTGAACTCTGGAACTCTTTACCCTCGATCAATCTTTCCATCATCCTATGACTTAGAGTGCTTTAAACTTTGTGTGTCCAGGCATTTTGACTCCAACGTCCCTTGAATCTGGCTCAGTCACTCTATTTGCTTTGTGGGAGACACTCGTTACAGGAAACATGCCTTTCGTCTCCTCCTTACACATAAACAAAAATAAAAAATAAAAAATAAATTATATATACAGTATATATATATACTGTATATATACTGTATATATATATATATATATATATATATATAATATATATATATATATATACTGTATAATTATATACTGTATATATATATATAATAATATATATATATATATATATATATATATATATATATATATATATATATATATATATATATATATATAATCAGCATATATGTTTGCCAATATTTAGAAAATCTTCCTTTGGGCTTTAATTTTGGGATTATAGCTACTCTCTCTATCAATCCAATATTTCTCTGCTCTTCTGCCTGTCCCCCATTGGTCTCCTCCTGATCCTTCCCCTAATGTTACCAGAGATTCCTTACAAACATCGTAAACTTCCCAACACGCCATACTGTCATCACAATTCCCACACCATCCCTTGTTACACCACATTACAGTCATCACACTTCCCACACCATCACTAGTTAACCCCACACTACAGTCATCACACTTCCCACACTAGTCATCACACTTGTGGTTAAAAACACATGTGCAGATATGGTCCCAGGTATATTCAACGTTTCGCCTTCTACGGCTTCTTCAGGAATACAACATATTTGGAAGTACAGTCAACTTATATATAGTCCAAACTCTGAGAAAACAACTAAACAAAATGAAATCATTGGTGTAGCAATATGAAATGAAATAAAATAAAATACCGCATGAACAACATGGGAAAGAGTCACCTAGCCTGGTTGTATGTTCGTTAACATTATAGCTAAGAGTCACCTAGCCTGGTTGTATGTTCGTTAACATTATAGCTAAGAGTCACCTAGCCTGGTTGTATGTTCGTTAACATTATAGCTAAGAGTCACCTAGCCTGGTTGTATGTTCGTTAACATTATAGCTAAGAGTCACCTAGCCTGGTTGTATGTTCGTTAACATTATAGCTAAGAGTCACCTAGCCTGGTTGTATGTTCGTTAACATTATAGCTAAGAGTCACCTAGCCTGGTTGTATGTTCGTTAACATTATAGCTAAGAGTCACCTAGCCTGGTTGTATGTTCGTTAACATTATAGCTAAGACTCACCTAGCCTGGTTGTATGTTCGTTAACATTATAGCTAAGAGTCACCTAGCCTGGTTGTATGTTCGTTAACATTATAGCTAAGAGTCACCTAGCCTGGTTGTATGTTCGTTAACATTATAGCTAAGAGTCACCTAGCCTGGTTGTATGTTCGTTAACATTATAGCTAAGAGTCACCTAGCCTGGTTGTATGTTCGTTAACATTATAGCTAAGAGTCACCTAGCCTGGTTGTATGTTCGTTAACATTATAGCTAAGAGTCACCTAGCCTGGTTGTATGTTCGTTAACATTATAGCTAAGAGTCACCTAGCCTGGTTGTATGTTCGTTAACATTATAGCTAAGAGTCACCCAGCCTGGTTGTATGTTCGTTAACATTATAGCTAAGAGTCACCCAGCCTGGTTGTATGTTCGTTAACATTATAGCTAAGAGTCACCCAGCCTGGTTGTATGTTCGTTAACATTATAGCTAAGAGTCACCCAGCCTGGTTGTATGTTCGTTAACATTATAGCTAAGAGTCACCCAGCCTGGTTGTATGTTCGTTAACATTATAGCTAAGAGTCACCCAGCCTGGTTGTATGTTCGTTAACATTATAGCTAAGAGTCACCCAGCCTGGTTGTATGTTCGTTAACATTATAGCTAAGAGTCACCTAGCCTGGTTGTATGTTGGTTAACATTATAGCTAAGAGTCACCTAGCCTGGTTGTATGTTGGTTAACATTATAGCTAAGAGTCACCTAGCCTGGTTGTATGTTCGTTAACATTATAGCTAAGAGTCACCTAGCCTGGTTGTATGTTCGTTAACATTATAGCTAAGAGTCACCTAGCCTGGTTGTATGTTCGTTAACATTATAGCTAAGAGTCACCTAGCCTGGTTGTATGTTCGTTAACATTATAGCTAAGAGTCACCTAGCCTGGTTGTATGTTCGTTAACATTATAGCTAAGAGTCACCTAGCCTGGTTGTATGTTCGTTAACATTATAGCTAAGAGTCACCTAGCCTGGTTGTATGTTCGTTAACATTATAGCTAAGAGTCACCTAGCCTGGTTGTATGTTCGTTAACATTATAGCTAAGAGTCACCTAGCCTGGTTGTATGTTCGTTAACATTATAGCTAAGAGTCACCTAGCCTGGTTGTATGTTCGTTAACATTATAGCTAAGAGTCACCTAGCCTGGTTGTATGTTCGTTAACATTATAGCTAAGAGTCACCTAGCCTGGTTGTATGTTCGTTAACATTATAGCTTAGAGTCACCTAGCCTGGTTGTATGTTCGTTAACATTATAGCTAAGAGTCACCTAGCCTGGTTGTATGTTCGTTAACATTATAGCTAAGAGTCACCTAGCCTGGTTGTATGTTCGTTAACATTATAGCTAAGAGTCACCTAGCCTGGTTGTATGTTCGTTAACATTATAGCTAAGAGTCACCTAGCCTGGTTGTATGTTCGTTAACATTATAGCTAAGAGTCACCTAGCCTGGTTGTATGTTCGTTAACATTATAGCTAAGAGTCACCTAGCCTGGTTGTATGTTCGTTAACATTATAGCTAAGAGTCACCTAGCCTGGTTGTATGTTCGTTAACATTATAGCTAAGAGTCACCTAGCCTGGTTGTATGTTCGTTAACATTATAGCTAAGAGTCACCTAGCCTGGTTGTATGTTCGTTAACATTATAGCTAAGAGTCACCCAGCCTGGTTGTATGTTCGTTAACATTATAGCTAAGAGTCACCCAGCCTGGTTGTATGTTCGTTAACATTATAGCTAAGAGTCACCCAGCCTGGTTGTATGTTCGTTAACATTATAGCTAAGAGTCACCCAGCCTGGTTGTATGTTCGTTAACATTATAGCTAAGAGTCACCCAGCCTGGTTGTATGTTCGTTAACATTATAGCTAAGAGTCACCCAGCCTGGTTGTATGTTCGTTAACATTATAGCTAAGAGTCACCCAGCCTGGTTGTATGTTCGTTAACATTATAGCTAAGAGTCACCCAGCCTGGTTGTATGTTCGTTAACATTATAGCTAAGAGTCACCCAGCCTGGTTGTATGTTCGTTAACATTATAGCTAAGAGTCACCCAGCCTGGTTGTATGTTCGTTAACATTATAGCTAAGAGTCACCCAGCCTGGTTGTATGTTCGTTAACATTATAGCTAAGAGTCACCCAGCCTGGTTGTATGTTCGTTAACATTATAGCTAAGAGTCACCCAGCCTGGTTGTATGTTCGTTAACATTATAGCTAAGAGTCACCCAGCCTGGTTGTATGTTCGTTAACATTATAGCTAAGAGTCACCCAGCCTGGTTGTATGTTCGTTAACATTATAGCTAAGAGTCACCCAGCCTGGTTGTATGTTCGTTAACATTATAGCTAAGAGTCACCCAGCCTGGTTGTATGTTCGTTAACATTATAGCTAAGAGTCACCCAGCCTGGTTGTATGTTCGTTAACATTATAGCTAAGAGTCACCCAGCCTGGTTGTATGTTCGTTAACATTATAGCTAAGAGTCACCCAGCCTGGTTGTATGTTCGTTAACATTATAGCTAAGAGTCACCCAGCCTGGTTGTATGTTCGTTAACATTATAGCTAAGAGTCACCCAGCCTGGTTGTATGTTCGTTAACATTATAGCTAAGAGTCACCCAGCCTGGTTGTATGTTCGTTAACATTATAGCTAAGAGTCACCCAGCCTGGTTGTATGTTCGTTAACATTATAGCTAAGAGTCACCCAGCCTGGTTGTATGTTCGTTAACATTATAGCTAAGAGTCACCCAGCCTGGTTGTATGTTCGTTAACATTATAGCTAAGAGTCACCCAGCCTGGTTGTATGTTCGTTAACATTATAGCTAAGAGTCACCCTAGCCTGGTTGTATGTTCGTTAACATTATAGCTAAGAGTCACCTAGCCTGGTTGTATGTTCGTTAACATTATAGCTAAGAGTCACCTAGCCTGGTTGTATGTTCGTTAACATTATAGCTAAGAGTCACCTAGCCTGGTTGTATGTTCGTTAACATTATAGCTAAGAGTCACCTAGCCTGGTTGTATGTTCGTTAACATTATAGCTAAGACTCACCCTAAGCCTGGTTGTATGTTCGTTAACATTATAGCTAAGAGTCACCTAGCCTGGTTGTATGTTCGTTAACATTATAGCTAAGAGTCACCTAGCCTGGTTGTATGTTCGTTAACATTATAGCTAAGAGTCACCTAGCCTGGTTGTATGTTCGTTAACATTATAGCTAAGAGTCACCTAGCCTGGTTGTATGTTCGTTAACATTATAGCTAAGAGTCACCTAGCCTGGTTGTATGTTCGTTAACATTATAGCTAAGAGTCACCTAGCCTGGTTGTATGTTCGTTAACATTATAGCTAAGAGTCACCTAGCCTGGTTGTATGTTCGTTAACATTATAGCTAAGAGTCACCTAGCCTGGTTGTATGTTCGTTAACATTATAGCTAAGAGTCACCTAGCCTGGTTGTATGTTCGTTAACATTATAGCTAAGAGTCACCTAGCCTGGTTGTATGTTCGTTAACATTTTAGCTAAGAGTCACCTAGCCTGGTTGTATGTTCGTTAACATTATAGCTAAGAGTCACCTAGCCTGGTTGTATGTTCGTTAACATTATAGCTAAGAGTCACCTAGCCTGGTTGTATGTTCGTTAACATTATAGCTAAGAGTCACCTAGCCTGGTTGTATGTTCGTTAACATTATAGCTAAGAGTCACCTAGCCTGGTTGTATGTTCGTTAACTTATAGCTAAGAGTCACCTAGCCTGTTGTATGTTCGTTAACATTATAGCTAAGAGTCACCTAGCCTGGTTGTATGTTCGTTAACATTATAGCTAAGAGTCACCTAGCCTGGTTGTATGTTCGTTAACATTATAGCTAAGAGTCACCTAGCCTGGTTGTATGATCGTTAAACAATATGCTAAGAGTCACCTAGCCTGGTTGTATGTTCGTTAACATTATAGCTAAGAGTCACCTAGCCTGGTTGTATGTTCGTTAACATTATAGCTAAGAGTCACCTAGCCTGGTTGTATGTTCGTTAACATTATAGCTAAGAGTCACCTAGCCTGGTTGTATGTTCGTTAACATTATAGCTAAGAGTCACCTAGCCTGGTTGTATGTTCGTTAACATTATAGCTAAGAGTCACCTAGCCTGGTTGTATGTTCGTTAACATTATAGCTAAGAGTCACCTAGCCTGGTTGTATGTTCGTTAACATTATAGCTAAGAGTCACCTAGCCTGGTTGTATGTTCGTTAACATTATAGCTAAGAGTCACCTAGCCTGGTTGTATGTTCGTTAACATTATAGCTAAGAGTCACCTAGCCTGGTTGTATGTTCGTTAACATTATAGCTAAGAGTCACCTAGCCTGGTTGTATGTTCGTTAACATTATAGCTAAGAGTCACCTAGCCTGGTTGTATGTTCGTTAACATTATAGCTAAGAGTCACCTAGCCTGGTTGTATGTTCGTTAACATTATAGCTAAGAGTCACCTAGCCTGGTTGTATGTTCGTTAACATTATAGCTAAGAGTCACCTAGCCTGGTTGTATGTTCGTTAACATTATAGCTAAGAGTCACCTAGCCTGGTTGTATGTTCGTTAACATTATAGCTAAGAGTCACCTAGCCTGGTTGTATGTTCGTTAACATTATAGCTAAGAGTCACCTAGCCTGGTTGTATGTTCGTTAACATTATAGCTAAGAGTCACCTAGCCTGGTTGTATGTTCGTTAACATTATAGCTAAGAGTCACCTAGCCTGGTTGTATGTTCGTTAACATTATAGCTAAGAGTCACCTAGCCTGGTTGTATGTTCGTTAACATTATAGCTAAGAGTCACCCAGCCTGGTTGTATGTTCGTTAACATTATAGCCAAGAGTCACCCAGCCTGGTTGTATGTTCGTTAACATTATAGCTAAGAGTCACCCAGCCTGGTTGTATGTTCGTTAACATTATAGCTAAGAGTCACCCAGCCTCGTTGTATGTTCGTTAACATTATAGCTAAGAGTCACCTAGCCTGGTTGTATGTTCGTTAACATTATAGCTAAGAGTCACCTAGCCTGGTTGTATGTTCGTTAACATTATAGCTAAGGGTTTGGCTAAAGAAAAGTAGCCATTATTCAAGTTCATGGTGTCGTTTAAAACAATATGAGCCGATTCAAAACATCTCCGTTTACGTGTGCCAGTTTCGCAGTTTACTAGCTTAGCTTCGTCATAGTTTATACCGTGACCCGTGTCTAACCTATATATTACCATCGCATTGCTCAATCTAACTTTCTCCATATCCGTTTTGTGTTCTTTTATCCTCTTCTTTATACCTCGGTTTGTTTCGCCAATATATAATTTATTACAGGAGGCACATGGAACTTCATAAACACCCGCTTCACTGTTTTCATTCTTCCGTTTACTGACCCTTTTCCCGACATTTCCGATTGTGACCCCGCCAGTTCGAACTATTTCGACTCCTGCTCTCTTCATGATATAAATACGTTGTCAGCTACATTTGATCTGGGCAAAATTAAAATGTTGTTGGGTTATTCTTTTGGTTCGGTTCTTAGGTGAATGGAGAGCTTTCTTCTTTGCTTTTACTATGAATAATGGGGGATATTTTAAGTGGGTGAAAGTTTTGAAAATGAGGATTTGCTCAATTTGCAAATACTCTGAGCAAATATGTGAACTTGAATAATGGCTTCTTTTCTTTAGCCAAACCCTTGGCTATAATGTTAACGAATATACAACCAGGCTACTGTGTTTTTTTCAGACCCGATGTCGCATCGCCTTTCGCAATTTGTGGCAAGACTATAGGTTACATAATAATGACATTCGAACACAATGTTATTGATACCCCGCCGTAAATTATGGTGTTATAAAGGTTTGTCAAATTATTATAGTTACGATGCTACCTCTTAGGGTAGCCAAAGGGAACGCAAAAACATGAGCAAGCGATCGGACACCAGACAGACCCCCCTTCCCTACAGTCATACTGTCCCTCCCACACCAACCCCACCAACCAAGCGCCCCCACCAACCCCCTCCTACACTCATCCTTCTATACCCCCTCCCCACCTCTCTCTCTCTCTCTCTCTTCTCTCTCTCTCTCTCTCTAAACATTGTCTGTTAAAGGGAAAATATAAAGCCATACATAATTATGCTTTAATATATACGTATAATAGTTTATGAATGGAAATTATGGGCGGAGCTTGGATTGATAGTTTAGGGAAACAACCGTGATAGGTCTGTTTCAGTTTGATATTTTCCCAGTGTTTGGAATACTTGAGCAATTTAACGGGAGATGTTGACTGGCCTGCGATCGAGGAAGGTGCCTACTCACAAGCTACTGAAGGTGTGCTACGTCCCTGCAGGAGATGGCCGGTATGCTGAGATGCCCGCGTGGATGCAAAGGTGTCATTGCGCTACCACTTTTCAATATGTTCAACCAAGAGAACAACGCTGACGCACTGAAAATAAGCCTTAGCAGCTAATTATTAGCCATAACGCTTTTGTCTATACGTTTACGGAACATATTTTATAGGAATGACAATGTTTGGTGATTTTATCTTGATCTTAATACCATTATATTCTATATGAGCTACGTGCCACAAATTTTCCTCAGGTGAGGTGAATTTGTAAGGTTATTCAACCTTATATTATTCCAATAGATTCAGCCAAGACCTCTATACTAAGGTCAACCGGCGCGCAGGTAGGGGTGGATTAGCGCCTGTCAAATGACAGACCTGCGCCCCTCCTCTCGCACTTGGGCTCAAACCAAAATGGGTAACCTGAACACAGAAAGTTCATGTAGGCGCACTATGTATATTAGAATGACATTCTTTGTTTATAGGCCCCGCTAGTTAGTTGCGTGGATCACTATGCCGAATAACTGCTCTGTGTTTGGGTTTCTTAACAACATCAAACAAGCAAAAACATCTGAAAACATTAGATTATTTTCGATTCCCAAAAATTAAAAAATATGACGCTTGTGGTTGAATGCCAGTCAACATACAGATAAATGCAACCCAACACATGCATTGATTTGCTCCATTCATTTTGACGTTAATAACTTGAAGGATGATATGCAATCACGTCTTCTCGGTACTTATAAGAGGACTAAAAATGACCGGCCATTGCAAGACGATACTGTACCTTCCATGTTTCTACCACACGGTAAGCTTAAAAGAATACAGATATGGGGATATTAATGGAAGTGGAGATGGGTGGTAACATGTAAACAATATCATGATAGTAATAGTATGCGTAGGCCAATGTGAATTGTTTTTATTGGAGGTGATTGTGTGAGTATAGATATTGGTGATTGTGGGAATATTATTAGTGGATGCCTGCTTGCGTGCCTTATTGATAGTAATATTTGTGTTATTTTATATCACTGATGGTGTAAATAGATATACGTTATTTTGTCGCTGGCAGTGTATTTGTGTATAGGCTACTGTATACATGTGTATGATGTGAATGTGTGTGCGAGTATTACAAGTAGTTGTAGTGTATATAAGTAAACAATATTAAAACGAGTATTTGTTACCGTAAACAAATAAATGTTAGTCTTATATTCGTTGGTATGGGTGTTCATTAGTTTTGTTATTCGTAATAATGATTGTAGTTTTCTTGCTAGGGGTGGTGATAAATACTATAATCATGGTAGTGTGTAGAGGTGTGGCTGTGTGACAATTGTTGCCTGTATGTTTGAGTGACATTTTATGGTTGTCTTACATACTTTTTGTTAGCGACACTATATACTGTATGTGATCATTTTTGTTTTGTGGATATGTCTGATCCTGTTTAAGCCACATGTGTTTGTAAATTTCATTAATCGATTTTAGGAGTATAGTTGGTTGTTGGAAGGAACATAATAATAGTGGCTGTATACAGGGTACTCCACGATTCTTTAGAAACCGTATCGGCACTTTCAGAAATTAAAGAGCGCTATTATGAACCAAAATATTCTATAAAATGTATATGTTTTTGTTGTCAACATTTTACAGCTACTGCCTTGTAAAGTAGGTATTTTTGTCATGTTCATTGTTTTAAATCCATGTTCCCGCCAAATGAAAGGGATATGAAAACAAAGTTGTGCATGGTGCAGCATGATATAATTACTTTATATAACACCATAAACCATACACTACTAAAATAACCATTCCATTCTATCATTAGAGCGGGTTAAGAATGCCGAATGTAAAAGGCCATATAGTTGCAAAAGTATGTAGTATGTTGTATATGCCTATAACGTTTTAACAGTCTTTCCTTTGTAGAAGTATCTACAGGGAAAACAATATTGCGAGACACCCTAAATTTGTTTAGTGGTTGTGTGTGTGTGTATGTGTGTGTGTGTGTGTGTGTGTTATTGATATTGGTGTGAATGTTTGAGTATTGTTACATTTGGCTACGTTTGTTTGAACACATTATATTAATTGGTCTAGTGCTGAATTGTTTGTTGTTGTTTGTTGTTTGATGGTTTGTTGGTCATAGTTGATTACTTACATCTGGATAAACAGAGAACGAAGTAATCACGATTTTGTGAACGAAGGTAGAGGAAGCCATGTTTTTAAATGTATGTATTCTCTATTGTGTATGTCCAATTGAAAGGGAGAAAGGGAAGAGAACAATAATTTGTCCCTTGTAATAAAAACACTAACTTATTTCGAAAGACACACACATGTAATCAGTGTGTGTGTGTGTGTGTGTGTGTGAGTGCTTAAATTCGACCTTACCTATGTTAAGCTACTCCTTGTCCTTAATGACATGACAAGCCGCCTAATTCCTTATAAAGTAGAAGGATGTAGTGAAACATTAAACAAAGTTTGACCCATATAATCCCAAAAGGGTCTTTTTTACCAAACACACACAAACAAGTACAATGTATTGTACAAACTGAGTGTGCGTGTGTGTAAAAATAATAATAACTGTATAGTAACTATCCTCAGTGTGTCTATGCTAGGTTCAGGATGTTTAAAATGCATAATATAATACATCCACTTTGTTTCACCTCGTTTGTTCTTGATCGATTACTCAAAGTGAATGAACTGATTGAACTTCCACTGATCTTAGATCCCATGGACTATAGTTTACAAGGAATAAATAAACAACAAAAGAAGAGGTACTGGTATTGAGGGAGGGAAGCTGGGTCGAGCGCAGGCTAGTGTGGGGCGCACTCTACACTGTGCGCGGGAGAGAGTTTATTTTGGGCAGCCGTCTGGTAGACCTTAGTATATAGATCTTGGATTCAGCCCACCACATAATACCGTAACATATAATAATACAACTATGTTGTCCTTAATATTCGATCAATTCCCTATTCTACAATATTGTCTTTCCACACACGCCGTATGACCGTGTCGCTCACGTGATGGGTATGACAATCCAGGCAGTGCGGAAGATGGTGCAGCGCAACCTGCGTTCACAGCCAGACACACCACCTGAAACACCGAGCACTCCCACCATTACACCGCCTGACTCCCCAACCCCCTCCACTACACCACCTGTCTTTGACAGCTTTACTATTGGTGCCATACGACGTTTTGTGCATGCCAAGTTTGCTGCAAAGGAAACATTTACTGTTGTTACCCTGACCGATGATTTGAAGAGGGCCGATATTATTCCAAGTGAGACCTCAGAGACAGCGATATGGCGTGTGTTGCACAGCATGGGATTCCGTTACAGGGTATCACAGAGAAAAATGTATGTACGGAAAGAGTCGAATGATATAGTATGTCGTCGTATTGACGCTCTCCGCGCACTCCAGCATCATCGGCAGGAAGGAAGACAGGTGGTGTATGTGGATGAAACGTGGTTCACAACAAGGATGTCACACAACAGGGAGTGGGTGGACAGAACACAACCTGAAACAAGTGCCACCTACAGCCGTCAGGTGCCACCTGGTGAAGGAGAGCGATTTGTGGTGGTAGCAGGTGGCACAGTCGAGGGTTTTGTGGATGGCTCCTTTGTATGTTTCCCTGCAAAGAACAAAACAGGTGACTACCACGGAGAAATGAACAGCAGCCTTTTTGTTCACTGGCTTACAGCACTACTTTTACCAGCATTGGCAGAGCCTTCAGTAGTTGTGTTGGACAATGCACCCTACCACAGCCAGTTTACGTAGGAAAGTCGCTGTCCCACTACTACCACCAAAAAAGCTGACCTTGTGAAATGGTTGGAGGAAAGGAAACTCCCCTTATCACCTCACGCTACTCGTCCTGAACTCCTTCGTATATGCAAAGAAAATCGACCAAAGCCACGGTACAAAGTGGATAATATAATCCGAGAATGGGGTCACGAAGTTGTCCGACTTCCACCGGCGCATCCTGAGCTGAACGCCATCGAGCAGGTGTGGGGGTGTATGAAGAGATACGCACCTCGTTACAACGATTCACTCGTGCCAGCCTGAAGGCCAGGTTAGAGGAAGAAAAGTTACGCGCAACCAAAGACATTTGGGCAGGTGCCGTAAGAAGAGCTATGGTGTTTGAAGAGGATTATTGGTCATCTGACAATATTCATGACATTGTGGAACCTGTCGTTATAAGCTTTGACAGCGATGATGAGGATGAGCTCTTCTTTGACAGTGACGAAGACTAAAATAAAATATATGTACAGTACATTTGCCTGTTTAATTATCCATTAATTATTTTTGTTAATATTTATTTATTCTGTAATTATACAAACCTCTTCCAATTCTTTAGAATATTATGGCCAATCATGTCATCACATCATACGGATAACCGAACAACAGGTCCATATAGCCTGAAACGACCATACCCAACCATAAATTATAGGGTTATAATGATAACTACCCGCCAAACTTGCTAGCAAAGACAGTATACTGTAATGTGATTAACCAACTTATGGGTCATGTTCATTTGCAAAAGCTGCCCAACTCATTGTTGCTGTATATACTTTAGTTCTATTGTAAACCCAATGTCGCGTAATACCACGGTATATTCATGTACAAAGTACCGAATGTCTTTATTATTATTATCCAATATGCTATGTGTGTGTGTGTGTGTGTGTGTTACTCAGTTACTCAGTTACTTGTTCGTCAAGGGGAATCCACGCAATGCGAGCTAAGCTCATTATTATCACGCCTCCTTAACTGGGAATGTATTGCGTGAAATGCATGTTAAGTGTTTTATGTACTGTTGGAATGGCTGTGGATGTGTGTGTAGTCTGTATTTTAGCCAATTGGCGACATTGGAAACGAAGGCTTAGGGTGGATCTGTATGGTACCATTCTCACTATAGACGGTACCGTCTCGCCCGAAGGCTTAGGTAGCCATCAGCTTAGGTGAACCATATGATACCCATCTCGCCTTGTACCATTTTTGCCAACCCCAGATGGGACGTCACAACGTCGTCCACTTATTCCAGGTACCTATTTACAGCTAGGTGAACTGAGGCTAACACATGAAAGGAGACAAGCCCAATTTGAGAGAGAGAGAGAGAGAGACAGAGAGAGAGAGAGAGAGAGAGAGAGAGAGAGAGAGAGAGGTGGGTAGGGGGTATAGAAGGATGAGTGTAGGAGGGGGTTGTTGGGGGTTGGTTGGTGGGGGAGGGACAGTATGACTGTAGGGGAGGGGGGTCTGTCTGGTGTCCGATCGCTTGCTCATGTTTTTGCGTTCCCTTTGGCTACCCTAAGAGGTAGCATCGTAACTATAATAATTTGACAAACCTTTATAACACCATAATTTACGGCGGGGTATCAATAACATTGTGTTCGAATGCCATTATTATGTAACCTATAGTCTTGCCACAAATTGCGAAAGTCGATGCGACATCGGGTCTGAAATACACTAGTAGTTGACTATTTAATCCCATATTGCTCCTGCGGTATTTTAGTTCATTTTATTTCATATTGCTACACCAATGATCTAATTTTGTTTAGTTTTTTTCTCAGAGCTTGGACTATATATAAGTTGACTGTACTTCCATACATGTTGTATTCCTGAAGAAGCCGTAGAAGGCGAAACGTTGAATAAACCTGGGACCATATCTACACATGTGTTTTTTAACCATAAATGTTGCAGCCTACGCTGTTTCTTTCTTATTCATCACACTTCCCACACAAGTCATGACACTTCCCATACCATCCCTTGTTGCCCTCACACTACAGTCATCACACTTCCCACACCATCCCTTGTTATCCCCACACTAGTTATCACACTTCCCACACTAGTCATCACACTTCCCACACCATCCCTTGTTATCCCCACACTACAGTCATCACACTTCCCACACCATCCCTTGTTATCCCCACACTAGTCATCACACTTCCCACATCATCCCTTGTTATCCCCACACTAGTCATCACACTTCCCACACCATCCCTTGTTATCCCCACACTAGTCATCACACATCACAGACTAGTCATCACACTTCCCACACCATCCCGTGTTATCCCCACACTACAGTCATCACACTTTCCACACCATCCCTTGTTATCCCCACACTACAATCATCACACTTCCCACACCATCACTTGTTACCCCCACACTAGTCATCACACTTCCCACACCCTCACATGTTATTCCCAAACTACAGTCATCACACTTCCCACACCATCCCTTGTTATCCCCACACTAGTCATCACACACCTACACCCTAGTCATCACACTTCCCACACCTACAACCACACACACACACACACCTACACCCACACCTACACCCACACACACACCTATACCCCCACCTACAACTAGTCATCACACTTCCCACACCATCACCTGTAATATACTGTACATTTAAATCAGACACGCGGCAATATTTTTAACGTTCCATCAACAACTGTATTCTGGCTAAATGTTTTGAACTTTGGATTGGTATCAGGTAATAGACTGAAAGTAGATTTCATAAGTGTCCTTGCTGATTTAATACATAGCTTTAATTCGTAAGAAGTCAAATAAAATATTGCTGGTAGAAATTGTTTGGTAATGTTCATAGATCTTGGTAATGTGTAAACCCACCTATGGGACGATAAAAGAAACATTTAAAGTCGCTATTATATACATATTATGCTTTCCAGTTGGTTTATACGTAGGTACACTCACGCGTACTAAAAGTTGCTCAGGGGTGGGGCCTTCCTTTCCCTACTCCAACCTGGGCAGGTGGAAGGGGGGAGTCGGGTCCAAGTTTACCCCCACCTTCCACCGCAAACTATCCTCAACTCCTCCTCTAGTTGGCAGTTAGTGATTAGCGACGATTGTTCTCATCCATTGCAAATTATTGTTAAACCATCATTGCACATGCTTACAATGGCCAACATTTAGAATTTATTAGGAATTTATTAATACAATATACTGTATAATTGTATTCTCAAAATGAGTCTCTATACTCAACGTGGGTTACAAGAATCTCAGCTGTAGTGATCTTCTGCTTCTCTCTCTCTCTCTCTCTCTCTCTCTCTCTCTCCCCCTTACCAGTGGTTGTCCCCTTATTATTATTATTATTTTATTATTATTATTGAAATACCACAGGAACGAAAATTCCTGGGAGCGAAACTTCCACCCCCAACGAGATCCCTCTCTTTCTACCACCTCCCTCCACATGTTACACGTCTCGTTAATCACAGTCTTCTAATATACAAATCACATTTCCTTACCCCCTGACATTCTTGAAATACCCACTAAGTATATTCAATTAGATACCAACCATGCAGACTATAATACGTTCGTTGTGTATAGGTACGAGGCGATCTCAAGACACCTTAGCTCCCAGTGCACAACGAACCGGATCATGATTATGTCCGCCTGTATTAAATTATGTATTATGTTGATTTATACCATTGCCTATTTTTGTAATAATTGTATTCAGCTAACTATGATCTCAATAACCATTGATGTAATGAAAATATGAATAGTCTCCTCATACGATTGCACTAGTTCTGTAGTGCTATTATTTACAACCTGTCAATTAATAATTCAGTCACTACAAGCTTGCTTGCTTTTTTTTTTTTTTTTTTTTTTTTTTTTTAAATGAGATACGTATATACAGACCATGTGACAATTAAATGAGGAAACTATAATAACACATCTGAATAATGCCAACCTGACTTATAAACACAAATATGAATGTAACCCGACGACGATGCTGTTGTTTCAGTGGAATAATGGCTCTTTGAGCAGTATGTATCGCCTTACTAGTGGTTGTCCCCTCACAGGATGGGGGGCGCTGCTCAATAAACTCGCCCCTTGGGGCAAAATAAAATCTCTCTCTCTCTCTCTCTCTCTCTCTATATATATATATATATATATATCTATCTATCTATCTATCGCCCGACGCCGTGATCCCCGAAGGGGTGGCCACGAACGAACCGCCCCCATGCACCTCTGTCCCCAGTCAGTCGACGCCCCTCCCCCCAACCAGCACCGCCTTCGTTCATGTAGTTCCTCACTCCATCCTTCCACCTCATATTCGGTCTACCTCTCCCCCTCTGTCCCTCCACCTCGCTCTCGTACACCCTCTTAGTCATTCTCTCGCTTTCCATACGTTCCATATGGCCGAACCATCTCAAGTTGTTCCTTTTCACACTTTCCAGCACATCTACCTCCACACCACACCTCCTTCTTACTTCCTCATTAGTCTGTCTATCCCTCCATGTAACTCCGCACGCACTCCTTAAGTAATTCATTTCCACTGCTCTCACTCTTGGTCTGAGTCTCTCAACCAACGTCCATGCTTCGCTTCCGTAAGTCAGTGTCGGGATTACCACACTGTCATGCAAGGACTTCTTCACTTCCATACTGACCACCCTATTTCTTGTTACTGCTTTAAGCGTTCCTACAACCCTCTTCCCCTGTTGTACCCTCTCCCGCACCTCTTCATCCATAGTCCCATCTTTACTCAACACACTGCCCAGATACTTAAAAGAGTTGACGATCTCCATAGCCTGACCGTTCAGCTTCACCTCACACTCTGTGACTTCACCCCTTTCGAAGACCATAACCTTGCTCTTCCCCGTATTTACCTTCAAATTCCGTTTTTCGCACACAGTTCCAAACTCATTTACCAGACCCTGCAACTCCCATTCATTATCACTCATCAGAACTGTATCATCCGCAAACAGCAGTATAGGTAGCTTCCACTCAATTCCCTCCCTTTTCAGCGATACACCAACATCCACTGCTCTTGATAGTATTTCTTTCATAACTCCATCCATATATACAGTAAACAACCACGGGGACATCACACACCCCTGTTTCAAACCAACATTCAGGTCAAAGAACTCGCTCTGCTCACTCTCCACACGTACTGCCGCCTTTGCACCCTCATACATGCTCTTCACTGCTTTCAGCAACTTGCCCTCTACTCCGTATATTCTAAGTACTTTCCACAAACCTTCTCTATCCACTCTGTCATAGGCCTTCTCCAAGTCCATAAAGGCAACATACACCTTTTGTTTCTTCTCCAGATACTTCTCCACAACACAATTCAGGGTAAAAATCTGATCTACACATCCTCTTCCCTTCCTAAAACCTCCCTGCTCATCGCCTATCCATTTCTCCGTTCTCACTCTCACTCTCTCAATCACTACCCTACTGTATACCTTCCCTACTACGCTTAGAAGACATATTCCTCGGTGGTTCCCACACACTCCTCTTTCCCCTTTGCCCTTATATAGGGGGACTATTATGCCAGTCTTCCAGTCATCGGGTGCACTCCCCTTCTCCCATGCTAGTTTGCACATTTGCCATACCCATTCTATCACTATCTCACCACCATACCTCAACATTTCCCCACACACTCCATCTATATATATATTATATATATATATAATATATATATATATATATATAACAAAACGAAGAAGCAAACAAGATCGGGAAAGGAGAAGGCTGTACAGAAGAAGAAAATTACTCACACAAAGACACACACATCAAAATCTACAGGATAGGCAAAAGGTCGAAATAGATAGAGAAATTGTGGAAATTGAACAAAGGCTAAGAATATCATATGAACTACAACATATGGAAGAGGAGAGGAAAGCTATTGCAGGTATAAAGGAAAATTCCAAATACTTCTTTTCATACGCCAAACAAAAGGCTAAAACAACATCAAACATCGGCCCACTGAGCAAAGGGGACGGCTCTTTCACAGGGGCCAAAAAGGAAATGAGCGAACTCTTAAGCAGGCAGTATGAAATGGCATTCAGTGAGCCTGATGAAACAAAAGTCATCAGAGACCAAAATATATTTTTCATGGAAACCTCCCCCACGGAAACCCCTCAGATGCTGGATATTGATTTCGGTCCAAAAGACATAGAAGAGGCCATTTCCAACATGCCATCCCACTCGGCACCAGGCCCGGACTCATGGAATTCGATCCTAATGAAAAAATGTAAGGAAAACCTCTCAAAATCCCTGGCTATAATGTGGAGAAGGAGTCTAGACACTGGTGACATACCAAATAGCTTGAAAAACGTAATAATTGCCCCACTGCATAAAGGAGGGAGTAAAGCACTACCAAAAAACTACCGCCCGGTAGCTCTAACCTCTCACATCATTAAAGTTTTCGAGCGAGTCCTGCGAAGAAACATTTCAACATTCATGGAGGCAAATGAACTACACAACACCGGTCAACATGGGTTCAGAGCGGGAAGATCATGTCTCTCACAACTTTTGGAACACTATGACAAAATTCTTAAAGCGCTAGAAGAAAAGAAAAACGTGGATGTCATTTACACCGATTTTGCTAAGGCATTTGATAAATGTGACCATGGTATAATAGCCCACAAACTGAAAGCAAAAGGTATAACTGGGAAAATCGGACGGTGGATATACAATTTCCTCGTAAACCGAAAACAATCGGTAGCAGTAAACCAAGTCACTTCTGAGCATTCGGATGTCAAAAGCTCAGTGCCCCAAGGAACAGTGCTACCGCCCCTTCTGTTCCTCATACTAATTTGCGACATAGATACCAACACCAGACACAGTACGGTGTCGTCTTTTGCTGATGACACAAAATTAAGCAAGATAGTAAACACACAAGAGGACACGGGCCGACTGCAGGAATACATGAATGTAGTGTTCCAGTGGACCAGGGAAAACAACATGCAATTCAATGAGGAAAAATTCCAAATAATACGGTACGGAGATAATAATGGTGTTAAAGAAATTACAAATTACTTAACAGAATCTAACCACATAATAGAACGGAAAGACAGTGTGAAAGACCTTGGGATATTAATGTCTGAAAATATGGGTTTCAAAGTACATAACCAGGTCAAAGTGGCGGCTGCGAAACGTCTAACGGGTTGGATTCTGCGTACTTTTAAAACACACGGTGAATTGCCTATGATAACGCTCTTCAAATCTCTAGTGCTACCGCGGCTTGAATACTGTAGCGTATTAACATCCCCATACAAAGCAGGTGAAATAAATGACGTAGAGAGTGTACAAAGAAATTTCACTTCGCATATAAGTTCAATAAAACATCTACACTATTGGGAGCGTTTAAGAGCACTGAATCTGTGCTCACTGGAACGTAGAAGAGAACGTTACCTAATAATATACACATGGAAAATCGCAGAGGGTTTAGTACCAAACCTACATACTCCGATAGTCATGAAATTCAGTGATAGGAGAGGCTGGGAATGCGAAATCCCCCGGATGAATAACAGGGGTGCTATGGGCTCTCTGCGAGAGGGCTGGTTATCACACAGAGGCCCACGTCTCTTCAACAAACTCCCACGGCGAGTAAGAGACATGAGGGACATCTCGTTAGACAACTTCAAGAGAGCCCTAGATGTCGAACTGCAAAAAGTGCCAGACGAGCCCATCCTCGCAAGGGAGCGAGCTGTCCCTTCAAACAGTCTACTGCACCAAATCACCACCCATAACGAGGGGCGTCGCGCTCCTTGGTGCCGCTAGAGGAGCGGCGAACACATCCAAAGGTATCCAAAGGTATCCAAAGGTAAGGATATATATATATATTAACACGCAGACTACGAGGTCAGTTCACTTAAGTTTTTAAAATATGTAATGGGTTTGACAATTTGGATCATAGCAAACTGTTTAGCCTCAATATAAATACAATACGCAACCATGGCTGTCAGTTAGAATTGAAAAGGTTCAGCACTAGTATTTGTGGAAACTGTTTCCCATTTAAGATCTGTTCTACCTGGAACAAACTTTCCTCAGAAGTTTTAAACATTTCCACAGTTGAGCAGTTCAAGAAGACAGTAGTCAGTAGATAGTAGTTTGCACACTCTGTAAGGAGTGTAGTGCACTGAACAATGTCTCTTCTTCCACTTAGAATATTACCCCGAAATGGACTGCAAGGTCTTTGAGATACTAACTATTCCTTGTAACTCTCTCATATCACACACTTTCTACAACCAAGAAATAACGGGTCTGAATGGGTTATATTTTCCTTTATTAGTGTGTGTGATGAATGTTGCCTGCATTCGATACACATAGAAGAGAGTTGATGGGGTTTGTAGAGGTGAGAGGCTGGGATCACAGCTAAAGACAAAGAAGGGGGAAGTGAGAAGGCGAGCCCTGCTACTCAATGGCTGATACTCAAACCTTACTAAAAATTAACACCAACTTTGATCGTAAGTTGTATGGAGTTCTACATTTAATTGATTAAAACAAAGTGTATAGGCCACATATAGTTAAATACAAACCGTTTATAGTATCTATTGTATTGAACAAATGGGAGAAACGGATTGAAATTATGAACAAAACAATACAAAAACAGTCGCAACACTATTCCAGCCCATGTTTGCCTTTAGTCCCTTCCGTTTATGATATAAAAGCCCGAATGTGTAAGTAATCTTTATTTTTATTAATCTCACCACAACACCCCCAATGAAATTAATTAAAGTATATATGATCCACCGGGATTCGAACCCGGGTTATCACACACAGATTGTTGCCACCTTAACCATTACACCACCAGGACGGTTAAAGGTTTATGCACACGCCTACGACTTATTATCCATTCTCGAATACTGGATATTTATCTAATCATGTTCATATTCCCAACCGCGCTATGGTAGCCTACTGTTTAAGTGAGAGGAAAGAATATTCATGGGGCACAGATCATATAGACCGGCCTCTCGACGAAATATCCTTGAACCTACTAATAATCTTTATTTTTATTAATCTCACCACAACACCCCCAATGAAATTAATTAAAGTATATATGATCCACCGGGATTCGAACCCAGGTTATCACACAGTATCTATGGTATTGAATACATGGGAGAAACGGACTGAAATTATGAACAAAACAATACAAAAACAGTCGCAACACTATTCCAGCCCATGTTTGCCTTTAGTCCCTTCCGTTTATGATATAAAAGCCCGAATGTGTAAGTAATTTGAGAAACTAGGAGTAGATCGCAAAGGGCACGTTGATGTGTATTGCAATAATGGAGACCATAATATCCTGAATACTGTACGAGATAGATTGGATTTAATTACGGTATTATTGTATTCAAATCACATTAAATCTTGATCGTAGAAAGTAGTGCAATGAGAGAGAGACAAACACACGCAGAGAGAGAGAGAGAGAGAGCAACAAGACCACTACAGCCAAGATTCGTGTAACCCACGTTGTGTATAGACACTCATTTTAAGAATACAAATTATGCAGTATATTGTATTAATACATTCCTAATAAATATTACATGTTGGCCATTGTAAGCATGTGCAATGATTGTTTAACAATTAGTTGAAATACATGAGAACAATCTTAGCTAATCACTAACTGCCAGCTAGAGAAGGAAGATGGGGGTAGACTTGGACCCGACTCCCCCCTTCCACCTGCCCAGGGTGGAGTAGGGGAAGGAAGGACCCACCCATGAGCAACTTTTAGTATGCGTGAGTGTACACTAACCAACCGTTGCTTTGTTATCAAATTGATGAGCGTATCTACATTAGAGCGATAAAATATAATGTGATTGTTTTGCCCAGTTTGAATGAGTTGTCCAGGAAGTGTGTCCGTGACGTGACGAGAGAGTACTGGGCAAGTGTTGCTTAACTTAAAATAAATCTAAAGAAGTTATCTATGAAACGTGTCCAGGACAGCGTTTTCTCTTGGACACCACACATGTACAGAAGAGCGCTATTGATCTTTTAGGCTGTCTCGACGAAAATAAAATAAATCATATTTGAAGAAGGACATTCATTTTATATAAATAAGTAAATATGAGAAAAGAAGTGAACAGTTAAAATAAGGAAAGTACTAATATTAAGCAGCCATCGATTGTAACCATTATTGTGATTATTTTAGTTAGAAATACGCAGGCTATTTCATGACCTATAGAAACAAATCTTCTGGGGAACCAACATTGTATTAACCCACGGAACGCGAAAATGAGGTAGTGAAAAGTGGCCAGAACGCGTAATTTCTACCCTTCGATTCTGACAGAATGTTATATTTACCATATAAAGCATTATATCTTCTCCATGTGCATTTATTTTACTTATATGATGATCAGTTTAATATATGGATTATGAAAATTAAGTTAAATATGTGATTATCTAAAGGGGTTAGTAGGTTATACTTCTATCTATCTATCTATTGCCTGACGCCGTGATCCCCGAAGGGGTGGCCACGAACGAACCGCCCCCATGCACCTCTGTCCCCAGTCAGTCGACGCCCCTCCCCCCAACCAGCACCGCCTTCATTCATGTAGTTCCTCACTCCATCCTTCCACCTCATATTCGGTCTACCTCTCCCCCTCTGTCCCTCCACCTCGCTCTCGTACACCCTCTTAGTCATTCTCTCGCTTTCCATACGTTCCATATGGCCGAACCATCTCAAGTTGTTCCTTTTCACACTTTCCAGCACATCTACCTCCACACCACACCTCCTTCTTACTTCCTCATTAGTCTGTCTATCCCTCCATGTAATTCCGCATGCACTCCTTAAGTAATTCATTTCCACTGCTCTCACTCTTGGTCTGAGTCTCTCAACCAACGTCCATGCTTCGCTTCCGTAAGTCAGTGTCGGGATTACCACACTGTCATGCAAGGACTTCTTCACTTCCATACTGACCACTCTATTTCTTGTTACTGCTTTTAGCGTTCCTACAACCCTCTTCCCCTGTTGTACCCTCTCCCGCACCTCTTCATCCATAGTCCCATCTTTACTCAAAACACTGCCCAGATACTTAAAAGAGTTGACGATCTCCATAGCCTGACCGTTCAGCTTCACCTCACACTCTGTGACTTCACCCCTTTCGAAGACCATAACCTTGCTCTTCCCCGTATTTACCTTCAAATTCCGTTTTTCGCACACTGTTCCAAACTCATGTACCAGACCCTGCAACTCCCATTCATTATCACTCATCAGAACTGTATCATCCGCAAACAGCAGTATAGGTAGCTTCCACTCAATTCCCTCCCTTTTCAGCGATACACCAACATCCACTGCTCTTGATAGTATTTCTTTCATAACTCCATCCATATATACAGTAAACAACCACGGGGACATCACACACCCCTGTTTCCATCCAACATTCAGGTCAAAGAAGTCGCTCTGCTCACTCTCCACACGTACTGCCGCCTTTGCACCCTCATACATGCTCTTCACTGCTTTCAGCAACTTGCCCTCTACTCCATATATTCTAAGTACTTTCCACAAACCTTCTCTATCCACTCTGTCATAGGCCTTCTCCAAGTCCATAAAGGCAACATACACCTTTTGTTTCTTCTCCAGATACTTCTCCACAACACAATTCAGGGTAAAAATCTGATCTACACATCCTCTTCCCTTCCTAAAGCCTCCCTGCTCGTCGCCTATCCATTTCTCCGTTCTCACTCTCACTCTCTCAATCACTACCCTACTGTATACCTTCCCTACTACGCTTAGAAGACATATTCCTCGGTGGTTACCACACACTCCTCTTTCCCCTTTGCCCTTATATAGGGGGACTATTATTCCAGTCTTCCAGTCATCGGGTGCACTCCCCTTCTCCCATGCTAGTTTGCACATTTTCCATACCCATTCTATCACTATCTCACCACCATACCTCAACATTTCCCCACACACTCCATCTGTTCCTGGTGCTTTCCCCAACTTCACTCTTTTCATGGCTTCCCACACTTCTGACCTCCTGATCCCCACCTCCTCCTCCACTACTTCTCTTCTTCTCCCTCCCATACCATATCCAGCTATGTTTGCTGGCTCTTCATTCCTTTCATTTAGCAACTCACTGAAGTACTCCCTCCATCTTTCGACTCTCTCTTGCTTCTCGGCTAGCATTCTCCCATTCTTATCTTTCACACCCTTACTGTTTCCCTTGCTACCTTCCCTAACTTTCTTGACTTCTTTCCAGAACAGTTTCTTACTCTCCCTCCATTTTACACTCAGATTCCTTCCAAATTCCTCATCTACTCTTCTCTTACTTTCCTTCACTACTCTCTTCACCACCCTCTTACTCTCCACGTACCTCGCTCGTTTCTGTCTCTCGGAATCTTCATTCCCTCTACTACCCAACCACTCTCTATATGCTTTCTTCTGTTCTTCCACAGCTATTCTTACCTCTTCTGTCCACCATGCTGTACCTTTCACTCCCCTCCCTCTTCTCCTCACTCCACACACCTCCTCACATGCTGCACAGATCTCATCCATAAAAACCTTGCTCATCTCCTCCACTTCCTCCATAACTTCCAGGTCGAACCCACCTAGTCGTCTTTCCACTGCTCTCCTGTACTCCTCCCTGACTTCCTCCTCCTGCAACCTCTCCACCCTCCTCACCATTCCACCCTCCTCTCGCCTCCCTCCCGCTCTCCTCACCCACTTCTTTTGTATCCTAACCTTAGCTACCACTACATAATGATCAGACAGACCCCCTCCAATACCCCTATACACCCTAGCATCCATCACAGATTTCTTCATTCGTTCATCCACACATACATAATCAATCAATGACTTTCGTTCCACCACTGTCTTATCCTTCATCGTCAACATCCGTTTCCACGTGTACCTGTGGATCATTCTGTGTCGGAAGAAGGTGTTGGCTATCCACAGCCTCCTCCCCACACATACGTCCACAAGTGCACTACCATTCCCATTCACCTCTGATGGTACCCCCCACCCTCCCACCACTCCCAAGGTTATACTTGCTTATCTATAATAGGGTGCAATACATATGTAATATTATATATGCATATCCGTAGAATGCTCATGGAACTTAGTATAGTCAAATATGACAGTTAAAATGACAAGGAGTGAACAATAAGAGGGGGCATAATATTATATAATAAGAGGGGGCATAGGGTGGTCAGTATGGAAGTGAAGAAGTCCTTGTATGACAGTGTCGTAATCCCGACACTGACGTATGGAAGCGAAGCATGGACGTTGGTTGAGAGACTCAGACCAAGAGTGAGAGCAGTGGAAAAGAATTACTTAAGAAGCGCGTGCGGAGTTACATGGAGGGATAGACAGACTAATGAGGAAGTAAGAAGGAGGTGTGGTGTGGAGGTAGATGTGCTGGAAAGTGTGAAAAGGAACAACTTGAGATGGTTCAGCCATATGGAACGTATGGAAAGCGAGAGAATGACTAAGAGGGTGTACAAGAGCGAGGTGGAGGGTGTTACGGCTGGATCGGCAATACATATTCGGGATTCTTGATCGTAGGACAGAAATGGCTTATGTGACAACGACACGCTCGATTCCAGTCCCAAATACTATATGCTCCAGACAACAAAAGCACCAACGCCCTACAGAGTTATCGTCTATGGTAACGAGGTACCTTAACTCGGCGAAAGTGTACAACAGGGGTAGGCTATGAGGCTAAATTCCCTCAGACATTTATAGGTTACGTTATGACTAAAGAAATGCAATACTCAAGAAACTACGTTAATATTAAGCCTCTAATAATGTAGAATAGAAGCAGGCTAAAGGTATGACAGTGAAATGCTAAATGACAAATGTACACGCCTACTTGAAAGCGCGTGCACTAGAATAACTGTCCCCTACTAACATGCACTAGCATGTAGCATACAAGATGTTCATGATCCAGTAGATACCTAATAATACACATGGAAGGAACATAAATAGTAGTCACTTATTATAATAATGAATCTATACTTGGAATAACTAAAAGGTTGCAGGCAACAGTACTGCGCCGGTAGCCTACTACCGCATAGGCTACTTCGCTTCTCTCACTCTGTCTCCCCTCTGAGTCTGTATGCGCCCTACGCAACAGAACTCCGGACCCAGCAGCAAAACGACAGTGCAGTTAATTGATACATGAAAGTATTAATAGTGTTGTCTTGTGTGTGAGTAATGTGTATTGTAAAGTGTTACATACATAAACTTAAAGAGAGCTGCAATGCATAGTAAAATAAAGATATAACCCACTCATCATCCCCATGTGTTCTAGCTAGCAGGCCAAGTCACAGGAACAACGAGTCCCAGCACCGAAAGCGAGAACCCAGGAAAAGACTGCAGAGAACACAAGGACAGATAAATTACGTTACTCTACTATACCGGCACTACGAGCGAGCTGTAGTCTCTGGTACTACACTCGCTCCTGGCTCGGTAGGCAAATCAAGGCTAAGTCCTCGCCCCTCTACAGACAACTCCTGGGCATGGTCGGGCTCTTACACATGGCACTAGTCTAGTCACAAATTGGATGATGAGCTGGGCATATAACTCGTGAACATGTAGAACGTTCACCAACTATCCTCATCAAGAAGATCGCTGTTCACATTAACCCCTTAAATCTAATACATGTAAATATATGCTTGTCCTAAGAGTAATACGAGAGGTGAGTGCTGAAACTCCTTTAGGACCTCAAGGGAAGGTTATGCATTTAAATAGAGAGAAGAATGAAATGAGAGTAATGTCGTCAGAGAGAAAGAGTGCAACCGTGAGAAGTTGGGAGAGAGGGCAAGGGATGTTAGAATCTCAAAGGTTCTAGGCAACCTGGTCATAGAGCACACAGCGAGCCTCCATGCAATGTGCAGTACGACAACATGGGCAGCCCAGGCAGCATAGGCAGGCGGCAATGGACTACCAACCCTGTCGCGCCTAGCTATAAGCGCAAGGCTGCCAACCAGTCCATACGTCTGGCAACCACCCCTCCGGCAGCGCGGCGCGCTGCTACCCTCTCGCTCTGAAGACTAACTCACTCTCTCTCTCTGAATTCCTATTGTCTTATCTATCAACTTCTCTATTGATACTACATATTAAATGGAAGGTCTCGACATGGCTTAAAACAAAACCCACCACTGGTTAGCACATGACGAGACCTTTGCAGAGATACAAAGAACATAGTTATACGTTGTCACACTCAATATAAGCAGCCAGCACGGTACAGCGCGGTACCACACAGTGGCGGTACAGTGGAGTACCAAGGAGTACAATCAGGTTGCGTTGCCAGGCACTGGGTGCGTCACAGCCCCCCCAAGATTTTAGATAATCGACCTTAGAAGCATTATCAAAATCTGATAGGCAACCAACCGACCTGCTACCCTTAGCTGCCACTAATTGCAAAAGGTGCACAACAACTGAAGTGTGAATTATACACAAAACACAATATCGCATGCATCATGCTACAACAATAAAGACTTACAAAACTAAAAAAAAAAATTCTCGTTTATTTTATTGTTTTATAATCTTTTTGGACGGCGTTATGATAGCCTAATTTTACTCCTGCTCAACCCACACACCGTGCACGACTATCCTGGATCATCAACCCTTGATAGACAATCTGCTATCACGTTCTCACTCCCGGCAATATGCTGAATGTTGAGATTATACTCTTGGAGCATTAGGGACCACCTGGTCAACCGCATATTCCGATTGTGAAACTGATTTAGGAATTTCAAGGGATGATGGTCCGTATAAATCGTCACTACCGGGCCGTAGGCTGGAACATAAACTTCGAAATGTTTGAGCGACAAAACGATAGCAAGAAGCTCCTTCTCTATAGTCGAGTAATTCCTTTGTGCCGAATTAAACTTGCGAGAAAAGAAGCTCACTGGGTGTTCCAAGCCCTCGGAATCAGTCTGCAGTAACACTGCCCCGGCACCCACACCGCTGGCATCAGTCGCCAGCTGAAAACTCCTGGAGAAGTCTGGGGCTCTCAAAATCGGATGTGTACACAGCAGGTGCTTGACTAGGTCGAAAGCCCTCTGACACTCCGCAGCCCAACAGAACTTCACTGACTTCGACAGTAGATCAGTTAACGGTGCTAAGACAGTAGAGTATCCCCGGATGAAGCGCCTATAATAGCCTATCATACCTAGGAACCGCATGACCTGGCGCTTAGTGGTGGGCCTGGGAAACATATTGATAGCCTGTATCTTGCTCAGGGGGGGGCACACCCGGCCTAACCCGACCACGAAGCCAAGATACTGCACAGTAGCCTTTACAAACTCGCACTTCCTCAGGTTCACCACCAGCCCAGCATCGTGCAACCTTCCCAAACAGGGTCTCTAAGTGCCTTAGGTGATTATCAAAATTGTCATCATACACTATCACGTCATCAAGGTAGACCGTGCAGTTAGGGATTTCGTCACAAATATCGTTCATCAGGTTCTGAAACGTGGCAGGTGCGTTCTTAAGCCCATAAGGCATTACGTTACATTGGTAGGTCTTGCCATCTACCACAAAACCACAAACTTGCTTAGCTCGGTCCGACAGGGGTACTTGCCAGTAGCCTTTTACAAGATCAATTTTAGTAAGGTACTTTGCATTCCCTATCTTGTCCACGCTGTCGTCAACTCGAGGCAAAGGGTAAGGGTTGGTAGTGGTCAAGCCATTTAGCCTACGAAAATCTATGCAGAACCGCACCTTGCCGTCAGGTTTTGGCTGCAACGTGACGGGTGATGTCCACTTCACATAACCTTCAGTGATCATCCCTCTCTCAACCATGTACTTTAACTCCTCCCGTAAAGCTGGCAACTTTACCGGGGGCACACGGTAGGGCACTGACTTGAAGGGCACATTATCACCGACGTCCACGTCGTGCGTTACCTGAGTAGTGAGACCTGGGTGTTCGGCGAAAACAGAGGGGTATGACCTGAACAGGCCTAGGACAGCAGCACCCTGGTGCTCAGGCAGGTGACTTACAGCTTGCCTAGCCTCTTGTTCAGTATTCCCCGCCCACTGTTCCGCGGAAATAACACAGTCCCAGCTATCCTCCTCAGCAGCATGACTGTCCCCACCTCCTTCTCCACCCTGGCCGCTGCAGGCCAGCACAGGGACAGTGAGAGGCTCTGAGGGGCGTCTCACATACTCTTTCATGAGGTTAACATGACATAACTGATGTTTTTTTCTACGGTCAGGTGTTGCAACGAGATAATCAAGGTCGGACAGTTTCTTAGCCACCACATACGGCCCAATAAACTTGGCAGAAAGGGGGTGTCCAGGCAAAGGTAAAAGCAACATTACCTCCTGACCCACCGAAAACTCCCGAAGCTTCACCTTGGCGTCATACTGGTGCTTCATGACCGCCTGTGCATTAACCAAGTTATTACCTGCCGCTGCCATGCAACCTATAAGTCTCTCCCGGCTCTCAAGGATATATTTAAGTACAGACCCCGGCTTCTCTTCGCCCTCCCAGATCTCTTTCACCATACTTAAAGGTCCTCTCACATTATGGCCAAAGACTAGTTGATTTGGACTGAACCCCAGGCTCTCTCCTGGGACTTCACGTGCAGCGAACAGAACATACGGCAGACCCAAATCCCAATCAGTGTCATGTTCTGCACAGTAACAGCGTAGCATACTCTTCAGGGTCGAGTGCCACCGCTCCAAGACTCCCTGACTCTCGGGATGGTAGGCTGACGACACTACAGAACATATACCGTGCAACTGAAGGGTTTGCTTGAACAATTTGGATGTAAAATTGCTCCCCTGGTCTGACTGCACCTCACGTGGAAATCCATAACGGGAACAGAACAATAATAAGTTTTTAACAACTGCCTTTGCCGAGCCGTTTCTCATGGGGTATGCGTCCGGGTATCTCGTAGCCACATCCATGATTGTCAACAGGAATTTATTGCCACTGCTAGTAGGCGGGAAAGGGCCAACCAAATCTACTACAACTTTGCTGAACGGAGGCCCGGTGACAGGTATGGGAAACAAAGGTGCCTTCGGGATGGTCTGGTTAGGCTTCCCCGTTGTCTGGCAGGTCGCACACCCAGCCACCCATGCACAGACATCAGCCTTGACCCCAGGCCACCAGAAAAACCTGCCCAATGCCGCCAATGTTTTTGTTACCCCCAAATGACCCGCCACCGGCACATCATGCGCCAGACACAATAAGGACTCTCTATACTTATTTGGAACAACCACCTGGTCTACTACCCTCGCACCGCCCTCCCACTTCGATTTGGGGTCTAGAAATCTGCGGTACAATATCCTGTTGAGCCTAAAGAAATCTCCCGGCTTCGCATCCCCATCTTCCTCCAACTCTATGGCACCATTGCTATAACGAGCTAGGCTAGCGTCTTGCAGCTGCTGCTCACTAATGTCCCTGGGCGTCAATGCATCAAGATGGTTTTGTAATAAGACATTACCCCGGCTAGTAGGCTCTACTGCCTTAGTGGCTCTCGCTACAGCTCTTGCCTCACGCGAAGTCTTACCCAACTCTGCCTTGTTACGCACCATATCTGGGCCAGAGTCAACTCCCGTGTTTATTATAGGTCCAAGTACCGAATCACCGAGAAGTGCAGCAGAATCAATGTCCCTTTTCCTGCCCTTAGCAACCTTCTCCTGATCCTTCCTCCACTGTCCCCGAGGTTGAGTGCTAGGCTGTGCAGGAGCCGCAGAGCGAGATCGGGTTACCACACAGGCCATCTCATCCTGTTGGCACCTCCCAACCCATTCCCGATTCTCACCATCCACGTCGGCCGCCCTCTCGGCAACGACTAAGGGTGGAGTCCCGGAAGTGGGCACCGCAAAGTCGTTGCCGAGAAGAAGGTCGACGCCCTCAACTGGCAAACACTCAACGATCCCTACATCCAGCTCCCTGCACACCTCTCCCACTCTCAACTCCAACCTCACAAGTGGGTATGACCTCGTAGCATTTATACCCTGCACCACAACAACTCTGGCCGCATTTATCGGTTTCCCTGTGAAGTTCCTCAACAAAGTTTGCGAAGCCCCCGTATCCCTCAGCAAGTCAACCCTCCGTAGTTCACTCCCCCAGCTCACAAACCCGTGTCCCCGATGGCTACAGAAAGTGTCCCGGACAGGTGTCGAGCCTTCCGTACGCTTCTTTACCGCGTGTGCCTCAGCTGCTGACAACCTACCCCGGGCAGTTGCTGCAGCCTTCAGAGACACACCGATACTGTGAACCAATGACACCGGCTTAGCGGGAGTGTTACTAGGGCACTCACGTGAATAATGGCCTAGCTTCTGACATTTGTAACATTTCACATCCCCAATGGGCTTCTTCCCTTGTGCGGGCGAAGAAGGGGCCTGACCTTTAGTAAACGGGAGAGGCTTGTGTTTGTAGGTGTTATTAGGTGCAATGCATTTAGTGTGGTTATGTGTGTCATAGGATTTGTTATTATCAAAAACTCTGGTGGGTGGGGTATAGCGCCCCTTCTGCCCTGACTCAGCCCTCTGAGCGGCACCGCAACCACGAATCAATGATAATCTGAGGTCTGCCATCTTGGCAGCCTCCTCTACTGTCTTGGGACATTTTTCCTTAATGTTCAGCGTTAGATCGGTTCCAGTACATTGGTAAAACTGTTCCAGATAGAAAAGTTGCTTAATTTCCTCAGCCGACTCTGCGTGCTCGGACCGAAACCAGTTATTACCTGCATCTGTTAAGTCCCGTGCGTGCTCCATAAAACTGACGTCGCTCTTCTTATTCACGCCACGGAACTTCAATCTATAAGTTTCGGGTTGCAGTTCGTAGGCCCGGAGCACAGCCTCCTTCACCAGTCCATACACGACACTCTCGTCCAGTGACAGTGCATCGTAGGCTTTCAACCCCTTACCCACTAGACGTGATGAAACTAATGCTGCCCATTTAACCTCCGGCCAGTCATACTCACGACACTTCTTTTCGAAACGAGCAAAAAACTCAGTCACTGCTGTCTCATCAAATGCGGGTACTAACTTAATTAAATGCGAAAGTGAGTCTGTAACCCGGTGCCCACCACCGAGATGACGCCCCGTGGTCTCTACTCTAGACTTCTCGACATCCATTTCAGCCTGGTACCTGGTTGCATCCTGATTGGCTTGGATTCTAGCAACCTCTATGCGTTCTATACTAGCCTGTTGTATCTGAGTCTCCTGCAGCTTAAACTTAGCTAGTTCTAGCTGAAATAACATCTCAGGAGACAGGCCTGGGGGGGGAGAGCACAAAATGGGGGATCCACACCGAGACGTGTTTACGGGTAAGCCAGCTTGCCCTTGAGAACCCTCCTGCTGCATCGTGCTAAGACTCGCTGGCTGAGGGCCCAGCTCAGGGGTAGAGTGGAATGGAGGCTTGGAGGGAACCCCCCAAGACCCCACTCCACCCACCGCCCCATCGCCATCACCCAACAAACATGCCACCAAATTCTTCTTGGGCCAACTGTCAGGACAGTCCCGCCCCAAAACCGTGGCTAAACAGCGAAGACCGTAACAATCAATAGCCTGCAGGCGCTGTTCGGTCAAAGGTGTCTGCAAAAATGCCCGGGCATCCCTCTCTCCACTTATAACACTCCCCTCCCTAAATATCTGTTGTACTTGCTGGTCACTAGGCTGTACCGTGTTATCCTCCCCCGTAAATGATGAGTCATTAGACATAGTGCTGGTTATACAATTGCTGTTCATAAAAAAAAAAAAGTGCTTATTACTAATTGCAGTCTCGACTCACAAAATGTTAAAGATGCTTGAATGACTCTACTCTAGACACCCCCAACGAAACAATCTGCAAGTCCACCAATACAATAATGACACAATAAAAATTCCTCCAATATGCAAGAAAATTCTAGCCAGCTCTACTAGGTAGCATAGAATAGTTCTCCAAAAAACATGTGATAGGATACTACTGAATCTTGTGCAAGGTCGCCATTTTGTTACGGCTGGATCGGCAATACATATTCGGGATTCTTGATTGTAGGACAGAAATGGCTTATGTGACAACGACACGCTCGATTCCAGTCCCAAATACTATATGCTCCAGACAACAAAAGCACCAACGCCCTACAGAGTTATCGTCTATGGTAACGAGGTACCTTAACTCGGCGAAAGTGTACAACAGGGGTAGGCTATGAGGCTAAACTCCCTCAGACATTTATAGGTTACGTTATTACTAAAGAAATGCAATACTCAAGAAACTACGTTAATATTAAGCCTCTAATAATGTAGAATAGAAGCAGGCTAAAGGTATGACAGTGAAATGCTAAATGACAAATGTACACGCCTACTTGAAAGCGCGTGCACTAGAATAACTGTCCCCTACTAACATGCACTAGCATGTAGCATACAAGATGTTCATGATCCAGTAGATACCTAATAATACACATGGAAGGAACATAAACAGTAGTCACTTATTATAAGAATGAATCTATACTTGGAATAACTAAAAGGTTGCAGGCAACAGTACTGCGCCGGTAGCCTACTACCGCATAGGCTACTTCGCTTCTCTCACTCTGTCTCCCCTCTGAGTCCGTATGCGCCCTACGCAACGGAACTCCGGACACAGCAGCAAAACGACAGTGCAGTTAATTGATACATGAAAGTATTAATAGTGTTGTTTTGTGTGTGAGTAATGTGTATTGTAAAGTGTTACATACATAAACTTAAAGAGAGCTGCAATGCATAGTAAAATAAAGATATAACCCACTCATCATCCCCATGTGTTCTAGCTAGCAGGCCAAGTCGCAGGAACAACGAGTCCCAGCACCGAAAGCGAGAACCCAGGAAAAGACTGCAGAGAACACAAGGACAGATAAATTACGTTACTCTACTATACCGGCACTACGAGCGAGCTGTAGTCTCTGGTACTACACTCGCTCCTGGCTCGGTAGGCAAATCAAGGCTAAGTCCTCGCCCCTCTACAGACAACTCCTGGGCATGGTCGGGCTCTTACACATGGCACTAGTCTAGTCACAAATTGGATGATGAGCTGGGCATATAACTTGTGAACATGTAGAACGTTCACCAACTATCCTCCTCAAGAAGATCGCTGTTCACATTAACCCCTTAAATCTAATACATGTAAATATATGCTTGTCCTAAGAGTAATACGAGAGGTGAGTGCTGAAACTCCTTTAGGACCTCAAGGGAAGGGTATGCATTTAAATAGAGAGAAGAATGAAATGAGAGTAATGTCGTCAGAGAGAAAGAGTGCAACCGTGAGAAATTGGGAGAGAGGGCAAGGGATGTTAGAATCTCAAAGGTTCTAGGCAACCTGGTCATAGAGCACACAGCGAGCCTCCAGGCAATGTGCAGTACGACAACATGGGCAGCCCAGGCAGCATAGGCAGGCGGCAATGGACTACCAACCCTGTCGCGCCTAGCTATAAGCGCAAGGCTGCCAACCAGTCCATACGTCTGGCAACCACCCCCCCGGCAGCGCGGCGCGCTGCTACCCTCTCGCTCTGAAGACTAACTCACTCTCTCTCTCTGAATTCCTATTGTCTCATCTATCAACTTCTCTATTGATACTACATATTAAATGGAAGGTCTCGACATGGCTTAAAACAAAACCCACCACTGGTTAGCACATGACGAGACCTTTGCAGAGATACAAAGAACATAGTTATACGTTGTCACACTCAATATAAGCAGCCAGCACGGTACAGCGCGGTACCGTGGCGGTACAGTGGAGTACCAAGGAGTACAATCAGGTTGCGTTGCCAGGCACTGGGTGCGTCACAATATATACATACATATATACATATATACATACATACATACATACATGTTACATGTTATGTAGAGCAGATTAACCAGACCACTGAGCTCCACACGGAACTCTCATAGGTCTGGCCCGAAGGATTGGATCAGATTACTGAAAGGAGCTTAAGGCGACGCAAAAAACGGACGATAGGGGGGAAGGAAAATGACGGAGAATCGGATAAAAGGTCAGTGAATGATTTAGTACCAAAACAAACCGTACGCAGACGGGCAGTATCTGGGCAGTCAAAGACGTGGCGAACAGTTAGAGGGGAATGACAGGAGGAGCAGGTAGGGGGCGGAGTGCGGGGAGTGGACATCAAATAACCGTGATAGTAAAACTTCCTCACACCTGTGAGACCTGGAAGACGAGGGCCAAGGACGGACAGAAGGTTTGATTGCACGGAGTTTATTATTGCAGGGTAGGAGCATCCCAATGAGATTGCCACGTGCAAAGAATAGAAGGCTTGAGTAAGGACAGCCAATCACCTAACGGAAGGTGGGGCTGGCGAGGGATCATTAAAATAGCATTCTTAGCCGCAGCATCGGCGTCTTCATTGCCACGGACACCGATGTGAGCAGGAATCCAACATAACTGGACCTGGAATCCACGTAGGCTCATCTCGTGGAGAGCGTGTTTTATGGCTAAAACTATTACGTGGGAGGACGAATAAGCACGGAGCGCTTCGAGGGCACTACGAGAGTCACTGTAAATTATAAAGGGCTGTTGAGGGGTGTCACGTATAATGTCAATAGCAGATTGGATAGCTAAAAGTTCAGCAGTAAAGATAGAGGCTTGGGGCGGGAGAGAAAACTGAAGGAGCTTAGTAGAGGACACAGCAGCGAGGCCCACCCCAGAGTCAGTCTTAGACCCGTCAGTGAAGATGGCAAAATGGGGGCCTTTACGACGTATGTGTTCGAGTGCGTGTTGGCAGTGATGGCTAGGGACAAAAGGATATCTCTTAGAGAGGAAGGAGAGGTGAGTGCAAACATTGGGGAGAGAGATAACCCATGGGGGGGAAGGGGAGACAACAGGCGGCGAAACAGCAATGTGAAAGTCAAGAGAGTTGAGGAGAATTGTAGCACAAATCGGAAAGGAGGGGGAAGATGGACACGGATCGGGAATGAAGATATCACTGAAAAGGGAATTAGTGGGAGAGTCACTATGTTTAATTTTTAATGCACGGCGCATAGTAACTAAATCGCGATGGAGGGAGAGCGGGGGCTCGCCACTCTCAGCTAAGACGGAGGTATTTGGGGAGGAACGGAAAGCTCCAGTACAGAGACGCATACCCTGCGTATGAACAGGGTCCAACATCTTCAAAACGGAAGCAGAGGCCGACCCATAAATGGGGCAGCTGTAGTCGAGGATGGAAAGAACCACCGCCTTGTAGAGCATCAACATAGTGGTACGTCTGGCACCCCAAGTGGTATGGGATAGTTTTCTGAGGAGGTCGAGAGCACGAAGGCCTTTACCTTTAGTATACTGAACATGGTCTCTCCAGTTGAGATGTTGGTCAAAGATTACGCCTAAGAATTTAACACTGGGATAGAAAGAAATCGGAGAAGGTCCCATTCGAAGCGATATTGACTGGCCACGGAGCCAGCGTTTGTCTCGATAGAAGACTATTGCCTTAGTTTTCTCAGCCGAAAACTGAAAGCCAACTGAAGATGCCCAGGCGATCACCCGTTGGATGGAGATGTTGAGTATACGTTGAGCATGTCTGAGGGTACGGGCAGTGCAATAGATGGTAAAATCATCAACGTACAGGCTGCCATGGACTTCCGGCAGCAATTGTTGAATGACTTTATTTATGGCCGCGGCAAAAAGTTTGCTGCTGAGAACGCTGCCCTGGGGAACACCATTGACGAGTGGAAAGACATTAGAAAGACATACATACATATATACATACATACATACATACATACATACATACATACATATATACATACATACATACATACATACATACATACATATATACATACATACATACATACATATATATATACATACATACATACATACATATATACATACATACATACATACATACATACATACATACATACATACATACATAGTTATTCATAAACGGGATTCGCATGTTTCTCAAACCCAATGACGAGCTTTGTTTTTATTTTATGTTTTGCTTCACGTGTTAGAAATGTCATGTTCATTTTTTTTTCTTCCTGGACCTCCTTTCCCTAATGCTTAGCCCCATTAGTTTTGAAAGTTTAAGACGCTTGACCCATTATTTTGACAATTTTAAGACCTTTCACTCCATTTCTTGTCAATATACTGTAGGTGCGGATGTTTTCCTGGCAAGTCTGTAATTTGGGAGGAATCGGCCTTAGGCCGAGACATGATTCTACCGAAAAATGAACAAACTTATCTCGAACGGGCGTCTATGGGGTGATATTTTTGTCCTTAAGTTTGATGGAGGTCTAGGGAGCAAATTAAACAAAATAATAGACAAATATAATTATATATATATATATATATATACCGGTATATATATATATACGAGATTCATTTGTGCCCCGGCTAGTTTAAAGATAATTATATGCATGTCTTCATGATAATTGTTTCACCGAAATGTATTGATTATTTACTTTCAAGAACTGAGATTCAAGAGGAAGAAATTGGGGACAAGATTACTTACATTACGATACAAAGAGTGAAAGACAAATACTGTATATAAGGACTAGTAAGAGAATCAGTAGTCTGCCCCTCATCCCATATGAAAGCCAATCGATGATGACAATTCACTAGTTTCAGGCTCATGAGAAAAATGAAGACGTGAAACTGCGCAAGAATCGACTTTAAAAAATCATGTAGGGGAAGGAAGTTAAAGATAAGATTAGGTGGGAGAAGGTACATTTACTGAGAATAGACTTTAACGAAATCATGATGTGGAAGGAAGTTGAAGATAAGATTAGGTGAGAGAAGGTACATTTACTGAGAATAGACTTTAACGAAATCATGATGTGGAAGGAAGTTGAAGATAAGATTAGGTGAGAGAAGGTACATTTACTGAGAATAGACTTTAACGAAATCATGATGTGGAAGGAAGTTGAAGATAAGATTAGGTGAGAGAAGGTACATTTACTGAGAATAGACTTTAACGAAATCATGATGTGGAAGGAAGTTGAAGATAAGATTAGGTGAGAGAAGGTACATTTACTGAGAATATCCTATCACACTATGTACACAGTATAACGAGAGATCAATGCTTACAAGGGAACATTTGAAATGTAATTTCAGTGCTAACGGTTTTGATAGTAAAAGTGTCAAGGAGTCGATGCTTATATGAAGTTCCGTAAAACTCATATTTAAGGATAAAGTCTGAGGCCCTGATAAAGGAAGATGGCTTGACAATATTATTAGAGAAACTTGAGATCATATCACTTGGTGACAAAATAAAGCCATACCAAAGGTCCTCTGAAAAGAGAATCTGGTTAAATGCAATATAATTTATATTTGAGTTAGGGGATAAACTGGTAGTATCGTAAATCAAGGAAGAAAGAGGAAAGTGAGTGGAGATAAAAACATTTAACTGAAGAGGCCTGAGCACCCCAGAATAGGAGAGGTTTAAGAGATAGGTAAATAAATGGAAACCTTCATTGTCCTCTTCTTAGTTTCAATGTTTTACCATCAACGTGCTGCAACAAAAACTCTTGATATTTCCATATCATTAGTAATGCATCAAGTTTCCCAAAATTCAATCAGTAGTGTGGACATAACATCACACACACACACACACGTGCGCGCGCGTGCCTGGAGATGTGCACACCTGCATGGGGTTTGTGGGCACCACTTGTGTGTGTGTGTGTGTGTGTGTGTTTAGGAGTAGAGATCAGCATATACTTTTTATCATCTTCTATCCTACAGATATTTGCCAATTAATATATTTCGTATCTATTTAAATTTTCGATTTAGTCAATCTTGGCACATACCGGTACTTACAGAGCATAAAAATAAACTGTACGAAGAAGAGCTAAGTGCATCCTAGAGTAAGCCCCCTAGCCCACGGTAAAACACATACACAAACTTACCCTCACATTCGCACATATTCAGTAGCCTACATACACACTGGTTCTTACATATAATTATACACACTCTACCACATATGAACACACCCATAATTAATCTCTGAGCTTCTGAAGACTAGGCTATAATTAATACAATAATTTGCAAGCACTGAACACACATACCACGCTCTCTATCTCTCTCCCTCTCTCTCTCTCTCAAGGTTGGTGATTACAAACATACTGTATATTTAAATCATTTGAATATTAAATATTTTCGATTACGAAAATAGTTAAACTATGATAACTAAAATGAAACAAAACAAAACATATGTTTATATTTACCATAGATTTATGCATAATTGCAAAATTTAAACAAATGTAAGCCTTTTAAAGCTTTTGGTTAAAAACAAGACGAATTGATTCATAAGCCAATTTCACTCGAGTTCCTTTAGTAAGAGAGATCGGCTATATATCGCTAAACTATTTTTTTCTTCTATGTTATTGAGGGAGGCAAAAGGCAGAACTGCCTATAGCGAGTGCCTCCCCCATAGTTGAAAGAGTGACAGGGCCAAAATCAAAGGACGTTCGAGCCAAAATGGGCCGAACGTCTTAAAATCTGAAAACTAATGCGGCTAAGCATGAAGGAGAAGAGGGACCAGACAAAACAACCATCCCCCCTTAAACTACTTACTGAAAACAACCATCCCCCCTTTAAACTACTTACTGAAACCAACCATCCCCCTTAAACTACTTACTGAAACCAACCATCCCCCTTAAACTACTTACTGAAACCAACCATCCCCCCTTAAACTACTTACTGAAACCAACCATCCCCCTTAAACTACTTACTGAAACCAACCATCCCCCTTAAACTACTTACTGAAACCAACCATCCCCCTTAAACTACTTACTGAAACCAACCATCCCCCCTTAAACTACTTACTGAAAACAACCATCCCCCTTAAACTACTTACTGAAACCAACCATCCCCCTTAAACTACTTACTGAAACCAACAACCCCCCTTAAACTACTTACTGAAACCAACCATCCCCCCTTAAACTACTTACTGAAAACAACCATCCCCCCTTAAACTACTTACTGAAACCAACCATCCCCCCTTAAACTACTTACTGAAACCAACCATCCCCCCTTAAACTACTTACTGAAAATAGCCATCCCCCCTTAAACTACTTACTGAAAACAACCATCCCCCCTTAAACTACTTACTGAAAACAACCATCCCCCCTTAAACTACTTACTGAACACAACCATCCCCCCTTAAACTACTTACTGAAACCAACCATCCCCCTTAAACTACTTACTGAAACCAACCATCCCCCCTTAAACTACTTACTGAAAACAACCATCCCCCCTTAAACTACTTACGGAAAACAACCATCCCCCCTTAAACTACTTACGGAAAACAACCATCCCCCCTTAAACTACTTACGGAAAACAACCATCCCCCCTTAAACTACTTACTGAAAACAACCATCCCCCCTTAAACTACTTACGGAAAACAACCATCCCCCCTTAAACTACTTACGGAAAACAACCATCCCCCCTTAAACTACTTACGGAAAACAACCATCCCCCCTTAAACTACTTACGGAAAACAACCATCCCCCTTAAACTACTTACTGAAACCAACCATCCCCCTTAAACTACTTACTGAAACCAACCATCCCCCTTAAACTACTTACTGAAACCAACCATCCCCCTTAAACTACTTACTGAAAACAACCATCCCCCCTTAAACTACTTACGGAAAACAACCATCCCCCCTTAAACTACTTACTGAAAACAACCATCCCCCTTAAACTACTTACTGAAAACAACCATCCCCCCTTAAACTACTTACGGAAAACAATAAAATAACCCACCCCTTACGATATACTTACTCACGCAGAATGAATAGAAATTAATCACCTTATTGTTCGTGCCACACTTATTATGATTGGCAGTGTACTGGTATTAGAACACAATATATATACAAATATTATGATATATAAATATCAAATCGTTATAATGTTCTTGAATATATAATATACATTAAATTACACCGCAAAACATACTCCTTAACCCCTTCTGTACCGGGGTCGTCTTTTTTGTTATATTTCAGCTACATTGTCAAGATTTTATGAAGCTTAGGAAGGATATATGGTAACTAAATGGATTAATTGATATAGTCTGTATCCTTTTAAGGGGAGGTATCCACTTGAGGGATTTTTTCTTGACTCCTTTCTCCCTCATGTTTAGCCCCATTGTTATCCTAATGTTAAGACGTTCGCCCCATTATTTTGACGATTTTAAGAACTTTCAACCCATTTCTGTAAATTTTAAGACCTTTCGTGCCATTTAGGTGTCGATTTTATCCTGGCGAGCGATAGCGAGCCTGTAATGTAAGAGGAACCGGCTTTCAGCCGGGACATTTTTCTACCGAAAAATGTACAAATTTAACTTCAAAGGGGCTCAAGGGGGTGTAATCTTAAGCTTGAAGGATATCTACGGACCAAACTAAAAACCTCCCCTTAATGGGTAGACGTCCTTCCTAAGCTGAAAAGAATCGTCTAATTGTTGTCTGAATATAGTGAAAAGTACATCACCGGCACCGAAGGGGTTAATGAATTACATAACCATACAGTATGTAGATCAATACACCATATATAATTTAAGGGAAGGGTGGTGACCTGTGTTTGTTCTGTCCTTTTCTATCTTTCTCTGGCTTGTATCCATTTGGCCCCATTCAGCCTACTGTTTTAAGACGTTTATCCCCATCCAGGTGTCAATTTTTTACTGGTGAGCGGTAGCGAGCCAGCATATTTTTTATTTGTGTTTGATAGCAAACTAAATTTGTACATTTTTCGATACAAAAATTTCTCCGGCGAAGCCGGATTTCTTCATATAATGCTGTCTCGCTATCGCTCGCCAGGAAGAAATCGACACTTAGATGGGGATAAACGTCTTAAAATAGTTGGCTGAATGGGGCCGAATGGATACAAGCCAGAGAAAGAGAGAAAAGGACAGAAATAACAAAAAGCAGGTCACCCCCCTTAAACGCTCTTCACTATAAGAATGCTCAGAAAATCACTTCGTCAAAAAGGACCTTTTTTGTTAATTTATCTAAGCGATATGTAAATGCTAACGCAACTAAATATATCTTGCTCTAATACATAACCTTTGTAATGGAAGATGGACAGTACTTTCTTTGTCACGTAATGATTCTGCTAAGATAGTACCATGACCATAAGAAAGTGGAAGTTATCGATTATACAACTGCACAATGAACATGGTAAAGGAAAGAAAAACAATTGGGCTAATCAGACACACTGAAAACATTCAAGAAAGAGTAAGTTTCAAATCAAGTTAAAGTTAATTCGACAGTCATATACAGTATCTAAACAACAATACAATAAATACAAATCGAACATAAAGTCGCAACAATAAAAGGAACTAAATTTCAGGCCGGCAAACTTTGAAACACACACACGAAGTCCCTAGAGAGTATGCATATAAAATTCAAAGTTACCAATATATGCACCAAACTTACACCCATGCAACGAACTATATATCACAAAAAATATTAGTGGTAGTAGTAGTAGTAGTAGTAGTAGTAGTAGTAGTAGTAGTAGAAAAATATAAAACAGAAAAATGCTTACATTACTGAAATGTTTGTGGACAGTAATGTAAGTTGTGGTCACTCTTCTGCAAACTAAAATGGCTTCTTCTTTTGTTTAAACAAGGTAGAAATAGTAGTAGTAATAAAAGTAGTCATAGTAGTAGTAGTAGTTGTTGTTGTTGTTGTTCCCCATGCTGCCTGGCCGAACAGCCCCAAGGCCCCGAGCAAGGCCAAGGCCAAAACCGAGCGCCCCCACAGAACCCTACCCGCCGACCACAATAAAGCCTGGGTGACCGAAGCCACTCCATGGCGGGGAGCTGAGGAGGGTGCGGAAACGCCCGGGAAACAAAATCCCCACCCAGGGCCCTGTGCCCCTCAGCAATTATGAAGAGAAAGTTGAGGGGCAAGGGAAAAATGTGACGCTTTGGCTTCCAATCTTGGTAGATTGGGAGGTCAATCCACGGAAGAGACGCCGTCACTTGAGATCTAGAAAATATATAAGTTAAAGGAACAGTAAGAGTAAGCTATGGGTATGGCAGAGATTGCTCAGCTCTCACTCTGATAGACCAGCCCATCACCACATGACTAGAACCCAATCCTCTCAGCATCAGCTAGGAAAGGCCCAAGAAAGCCGCCTTTGGCGGGGGGATAGCTCCCCTATTTCAACCCTTTTCGGGGTTGGGCACCCGCCCAGTAGTAGTAGTAGTAGGAAGTAGCTGAATGACTACCAAGTCGGGCGCTTTGATGACTGTTCTGACCTTGTTTAGGGTCTAAAGAGAGGATGCACAGGCTGAGTGGTTTAAAAAAAAATAATATAAAAAAGTAGTAGTAGTAGTATTAGTAGTAGTATTAGTAGTAGTAGCACCAGTAATAGAAATAGTAGACGTAGTGTATTGTAGTGTTAACCCGTTCACGCTCATATGACGCAGAGATTGCCAGATTAGCAATAAGAAATAGAGTTCTCTCACTCTTATAATTACCTCTCCAAAATTAGTTTTCTGCCCACAGCTAACTCAAAGACAACTGCAGAGGTTGAAGTAACTAAACTAAAGGTTTCTAAATACCCCTGATGGTAACAAAGGCTTTAAAGTATCCCCAATAGGCTCAACACAGCTAACTCAAAGACAACTGCAGAGGTCGAAGTAACTAAACTAAAGGTTTCTAAATACCCCTGATGGTAACAAAGGCTTTAAAAGTATCCCCAATAGGCTCAACACAGCTAACTCAAAGACAACTGCAGAGGTTGAAGTAACTAAACTAAAGGTTTCTAAATACCCCTGATGGTAACAAAGGCTTTAAAGTATCCCCAATAGGCTCAACACAGCTAACTCAAAGACAACTGCAGAGGTTGAAGTAACTAAACTAAAGGTTTATAAATACCCCTGATGGTAACAAAGGCTTTAAAGTATCCCCAATAGGCTCAACACAGCTAACTCAAAGACAACTGCAGAGGTTGAAGTAACTAAACTAAAGGTTTCTAAATACCCCTGATGGTAACAAAGGGTTTAAAGTATCCCCAATAGGCTCAACACAGCTAACTCAAAGACAACTGCAGAGGTTGAAGTAACTAAACTAAAGGTTTCTAAATACCCCTGATGGTAACAAAGGCTTTAAAGTATCCCTAATAGGCTCAAAATCGCGTCATATGTCGGAGAGGGTCAAATAGATCAAATAGATCAGACCCATTACACCCATTCTGATAGAGCTAGCCCACCACCTAAGCCTAGAGACGTAACTAACCAAATAGATACATTGGGTGGCAGGACAACAAATAGATACATTGGGTGGCAGGACAACAAATAGATACATTGGGTGGCAGGACAACAAATAGATACATTGGGTGGCAGGACAACAAATAGATACATTGGGTGGCAGGACAACAAATAGATACATTGGGTGGCAGGACAACAAATAGATACATTGGGTGGCAGGACAACAAATAGATACATTGGGTGGCAGGACAACAAATAGATACATTGGGTGGCAGGACAACAAATAGATACATTGGGTGGCAGGACAACAAACCCAGTAAGCACTGTAATTCTTCATTAAGGGGAGATTTCCACTTAAGGGATTTTTTTCTTGACCTCTTTCTCCCTCATGTTTAGTGCCATTGATTTTGAGTTGTTAAGATGTTCACCCCATCAGTTTGCCGATTTTAAGAACGTTCTCCCCATTTCTGTCAATTTTAAGACCTTTCGTACCATTTAGGTGTCCATTTTTTCCTGGCGAGCGATAGCGAGCCTGTAATTTTAGAGAAACCGGCCTTCGGCCGGGAAATTTTTCTACCGAAAAATTTACAAATTTATCTTAAAAGGGGGTCAAAGGGGTTTAATTTAAAGCTTGATGGAGGTCTAGGTAATAAACTAAATACCTCCCCTTAAGAGAGACTGTTTCCGAAGATGCGTTCTATATATGACGAAACGTTTAAGAATACAGATTTAAAGCAATGTCATGTGTTTTTCCTACCACCCGATCTATCCACTTGTCAATGTGATTTAATCCCATACCTGGATTAACATTTCAGTATATGGTGGCGCTTTCCTTCCTTTATCAACAGACTAAGATATTCAGCATAGCAAGGAACTGTGGAGGTTAGAGGGTTCATTGTAATAGAACTTACCCCTTTGAATCACATACGGCCTGCCATCTCAAAGAAAATCTTCCAATGTTAGCTAGCATAAAGTGGAAAGAGCGTCATCGTATACTGAAGGTTTAATTATGTATTTACCCATTCACTGCCTGACTAAGAAATATAGAAGAAAATAAATAAAAATTAATCGTACCGTCTTCCGACCAGTTCCTGTTTGAATCATCGAAGGTGGTAGAAATGATCTTGAGGGAACGCGATCGCCTCTCCTCTGCGCTCTGAGGCACCCGCTCTGCTGCCAGCTTCCTATTTTCTTCCTCGGGCGGCACTCCATTTTCTTTCAGGGGTGGCTTGTCGTTTTCCACTGAACGATTGTCGTTTTCCGTTGCTGGTTTGTCACTCTCCGTTAGTTCATTTTCTTCATCGATTTGTTTCTTCAGTTGTTGGCTGATGGTGTTGACGATTACTTCCTCCCCAGCTTCCACTACGGTCCTGGAGGCGCCGGACCCCATGGCTGGAGATTTATTTTATGGATGTTGCTTCCTTTGTAAGGTAAAACTGCCTGTTGGTACCCTGATTACATTGGAAGAATAACTGTTCATTAGCTGAAGAGGTATTCACGCTTATTTAGTTTTTTCTTAGCTGTCAATCCAGGGTCAATCCATAATAGATTACGATTGTCTGATATTACCAAATATATTATACAACCGACATTATTGCGTGGAAATGTTAACAGTGTCTTTATATGAATTTGGAATCCGAGTGCTCTGTTTGAACATTACACTGCATAACATTTCTTTAAAACTTTAGTGGCAAATGTATGTGGTCCCTCTTACATCGTTCAGGGATTCAGTAAAACCTCATTGGAGTATTTAGTAATTTTATACTATATGTAAAACTGGCATTTAAATTGACTAACATCACAAACATTAATCTTGAACCTAACCAGTGTAGCAATTAGGTATTTTTGTGTTTTATGCCATATAACTTATAGAGTTGCTGGAGGTCCTAAGGGTGAATATAAGGGCACATGGTAGAGTCACTATCTTTTCTGTTATCCTTAAAATCCATGGTGGGCAAATGTCTGCCTGTTCACTTAATAGGTTTACTTTCAACACAACACTTTTGAAAGACTTGAACTTCCAGATAAACAACGAACTGACTTCACTGGAACTTCACACACATAAGAACCTTCACACATGAATGTAGTTTGGAAGTGTGCGAGTGATATGATTTGCTGCGGAAAGGTGGATTGGGGTGGAGGTGTGGGGTAGGGGCAACAGGGACGGGAAGGAGGGGCGGTGTGCGGATAGAGGGTGGGGAGGAGAGAGAGAGGGTGGGGGGAGAGAGAGTGTGCGTGGGTGAGAGGCGAGGGGAGAGAGTGGGACGGGAAGAAGGGGTGTTGGTAGAGGGAGAGAGACAGAGTGGGGGAGAGAGAGAGTTGGCGGAAGGGTAGCTAAGGGAGAAGACGGAGGAAAGGTTGGAAGATAGAGAGAGAGAGAGAGAGAGAGAGAGAGAGAGTGAGTGGGGGAGTATAAAGTGAGTGGGATGGGTGGGGTAGAGGAGGGAGGGGTGAGGGGGAGTGGTTGGGAGGGTGAAATGAGATGGGGGGGAATTTAATGGTAGGTATTTGTATTTGGGGGTAGTGTGTGGTGTGTGTGTGTGTGTGTGTGTGTGTGTGTGTGTGTGTGTGTGTGTGTGTGTGTGTGTGTGTGTGTGTGTGTGTGTGTGTGTGTGTGTGTGTGTGTGTGTGTGTGTGTGTGTGTGTGTGTGTGTTGTGGATTGGAGGTTATCTAGGTCATAAGAGGAGAGCTACAGACAGTTACAAAGAACAGATCTATACATTACAAACAGACAATGAAGGAGATAGTAAACGAAGAGTATTACATCGTGACGTACACCCATTGCATTGTGTACAAACTGACATAATATGCTCTCTCCTTAAGGAGGACCCCCTTCTCCCTCATGCTTAGTCACATTGGGTTTGAGATTTAAAGACTCTCCTCATTAGTTTGGCGATTTTAAGACCTTTCGTGTCATTTAGGTGTCGATATATTTCCCTGGCGAGCGATAACGAACCTGCAATTTAGGAGGAACCGGCTTCGGCCGGGGCATTTCTTACCGGGAAAGAAAAACAAAATGCACAAATTAATCTCGAATGGGGGTCTTGGTAGTATTTTTTATTTTGTATAAGCTTGATGGAGGCTTAGGGAGGAAACAAAAAGAAAATAGTAAATAAACTTAATAAATATATAAGGAAAACAATGCAAATCTCCCCTTACATGCTCTACTGAAGAACTAAAGCTGGTGTCACACGAACAGTTTAGTGGCGGATGTATCAGAGTCCTTTCAATTATGTTCTAGTTGCATTTAGACGATTTGCCACTGTTAACGAATGATCTGAGGTAGTACAAATGGTTAAATGAGATAGTTCGTAGCCTGTTAATTGCTGGAGACCCTTTTTAAACTGAATACAATCAATAGTAGACAGACTAAAGGTAAACAGACGTCGCCGGTACAGAA
>JBAKBP010016793.1:0-50568 GCA_037953745.1 Lithodes maja
GTAGGGACATACGGTGTTATCTGGCACAGGTGTAATTATAAAACAGTCGTCAGTCTAAACTCTAACCACAAAAAGATGTGCTTTCTCCCACCAGGCACAAGCCTGCTCTGGTTAGGTCTCTCAGGAACAATCACGACTTACTATAAACATAAGGAACAATAATGCTGCACACATATACACAATGAGATTATAAACCCTAATCGGGGGTCTGCCAGGTGGACGAAGTCTAGCAGGGGAGTCGTAGGCTAGGCTACCTGGGCCGGGCCACCTGCTCGGTAGCCTAGTGTCGTTCTCAAGTCTGTGCGCCTAGTTACATTAAATGACGGGGTGCTCTCTTGAGAGATCCAGGTCTCGTGTACCTGGTTCTCTCCTGGCGACCCTCCTAAGTCAAAAGCTAACGAGCTAGCACAGTGCTGGGTGGACTAGGCAAACGCCCTCACGCCAACACAGTGCTAGGCTCTAAGTTACACAGACAAGAAAATGACCTAGGCCTCCGCAGGTATCCGGTACAGTTGCATAGGCTCAACGAAGTCTATGCTCATAGGAAACTGTAACCTGATAGCCTCTCCCCAGTCTAGCATCGACTGACCTGGCAGACACCCAAGAAAATAAGGTAGGGGCAACACGATGAGTATGTCAAACCTCCCCAAGCCAAAATGGATAACCCTCTGATCCAAAATGCCTAACTACGTACATATAATATCTCTGAGAGCTCGCTGTATAATACAGTGACGGATATAATATGAAATCAACGTCAAGGGGAAGGGCAGTTAATTAATAGTAGGATATACAGAGAGAAGAAGGTAAGCAGTGGTAGAGAAAGTTCGCAATAGGGGGGTGAGGTGGGCTGATAGATTGCAAGGGGATGTTAGCGTTACAGCACTACGAGGAGCTCTGCCCGTGGAAGTCACAAGGGAGTGCGTGCGTGTAGGCGCACCCATTCCCGACGCGGCGGGAAAGCGGTGACGGAGCAGGAGCCCGGCGACGAATCAGGCGCCCGAGAGATGACGTAACTAACCAAGTTGCACGATATCAATCCGTTGATACCACCAAGCTCTGATTTATCTCTCTCTCTCTCACTCACTCACACTCTCCAACTTCCACGAGTCATCTAATACATTAAATCTATGACAGCTGGAATAAAATACAATGTATTGTCACAGGTGAAAATAAAGAGTATTTCTGGACTACTTGTGACACTATGATGCACTAGGAAGAAACTAGAACTTAATCAATAACCTACAGCCCATAACACTGCCTGGGGAGAGGGGAGAAGAGGATGGGGAGCCAACCGCTGCCCCCTCGTGGTCGCTGGGGAGCTGACGTGCGTCACAGGGAGTTGACAATTCATTAACCAAGAATAGCAAGGGAAAATTAATTATTTAATAAAAGGTACAAATAATACGCCCAACATCAGCAGACAACACTTCCCTCAATTACTGCTATAGCTCGATATTACTGGGTTACCAGCACACTATATAACTGTCAATAACAGTCACACAAGAGGTAATAGGGTGGTGGACTGAATTATGTTATGGTATATATTTAAAATACAGCAGATAAGACACTATCTTAATGTTGGCATAAGGTCGGATCGCATATATGATTATATATTATATATATACAAAACATGCTATAAAGATGGACTGCGAGTGAAAGATAATACAGTCGTTAACTAAACAACTGCCTTTAATATTGCATGGACATAATAATATGATGAATTTATTGACTTAACAACTGCATGGACATAATAATATGATGAATTTATTGACTTAACAAAAAATGACTGGCCACAAGCAAAATTTGCGGGATACTGTACAATTCCCAAAACCTTACCAAACAGTGAAAACAAAATATCCGTTTCTTGCGGCTAGTACAAGCGGTAGTTTTGTGAGAGTAATAAGGGTAATAATAATGGTGGCAGAAGGGAACGGAGATTTGGATAATAGGCCACACTATACATAGGTGGATAATTAGTTAGGAATTACTAAAGTTATAGGACTCTGGTCAAAACTTCATCCCCCGTTTGGTCAGTTTTGCCTTTTATCGCATTCTATTTTTACGTTTGTATATGCATTGATTCTTTAGAAATTCCGTTGAAAGTAAAACATAGACTAGGTGGTATATACAGTACAGTATACTATGATGACATTATTTTGGATATATTCTACATAATATCAACCTACCGAGAACACCGACCACTTACTCCCATCCCATTCCTCAATTATGTTTGTGTTCTATGTGGATGAGGGAGACCAAAGGCAGAGCTGCCTGTGACAAGTGCCTCCCCCAGAGTTGAAAGCAGGTAGGGCTGACACAAACTCGACAGACCGAATAAACCCTAGTGGGGACGAACAAACGACAGAGCCAGACCCAGCTGGTAGGGACGGTTTTTGTTTTGTTTTCCCTAACAGAAAGAAATGTTGTGTGCTTTTTTAGTGTAGTGATTCAGATAGCAGGAGGAGGTGTTTGTGAAAGCTAGCTGGATCATTTTGTGCAGGTAAGGCACAAACAGAAACAGTAAGAGAAGCTAGACAACTGAAACAGGAGTTCCAGCAACTCCTTATCATATGCCTATAGGCCTTCCCTGGGTATTGCTTTGTTCGATTGGTGCCTGCAATCTCCCCATCTGTTATATGTTATAGATATCGCCACCTATAAGTGGCACCGATCAGCGTCTCAGCCATTGGTAATTTGTTTAGGGTTTATTCCCCTAGATGGGTGGCCCATCAAGTCCCATCCACCCGAAAACACCCTTTTCAGATAATAGGGGGACTGCTATTACCAGAGACAATCCTATTACAGGGGGAGCGCTTAACACCAGAGACACCTTATCACGTTATAGGTGACGAGTGGAAGAGGGGATTCACCCGAACTCCTCATTGTAGCTCAGGGACCCTGACTCATGGATCAGGGGAAAGCAGGTCTAGGTTGTGACATTCAGGGCTGGGGACTGGTTATCGTAGGAAGAGGACTTCCCCCACGCTACGAAGGGGACCCCAGTTCGCAAAAGGGCTATGGAGGACGAGGATGGGGTTCAAGCAACCCGACTCCTACGAACCCCCAGAACCCTCCTTGACACCATAGTCAAGACCCTCACCATCACCAATACAAAACCCCGTCACCACCTACCCCTTCCCATCCTATCCTCCCCCACTTACTTGCCCTGCAATACTAAATACTCTGACTATGTGTGGGGTATCTGAAATAAAATCTCCGCATTTATAAATATTATCCAATTAGGCGTATTTACCCACATCCACTCATCCCCTTCATCATTCACCCACTCACTTATCCATCCACCTATCCCGTTCATCTATTCATCCCCCCACTAATCCATCTACCCATCCCATTCATCAATTCATCCACCCATGCCATTCACCAATTCACTCACCCACAAATCCATCCACTCTCAGCCAACCCACCAACCCTCCGTACCTTTCATATTACCAATTCCGTCTTTCCTTCTTATCTCATCATCTTGCCTACTCTCCTTCCGTACTATTTAACCTCTCTCAGTCTTCCCAATTATTTGCCTCATTTCCTATATTCCATACTGGTATCTGGTTCATCCTATCCCTTCCTTTGATGTTATTGCTTGACACTTTATCTCATGCTATTTGTCGTATATAATATCTTATAATTTTAGGTATCTAATTTCGTACAATGTGTTCTTAATTAGTATATTTTCCTTTGGTACCTTTTTTTTTTTTTTTTTTTTTTTTTATTAAGAGACAATGAACGGAGGAAGGAAAAACACAGATAAAACAAAAAGGTTCATGTGCCTAAAGGCATCCTCCATTCATAAAATGTTTGTAACAACTGGATTTAAACATTTGTAGATTGTAAGTTTGTGGAAAGCAATTCGAGGGAAGTGAATTCCAAAGAGTAGTAGCTCTGGGGATAAATGAATTCTGATAAGCAGAAGTTCTGCATTGTGGAGGAGAAAGTGTAAATTCATGGGCGCTCTCAGCTGCCCTAGTTCTACGGGGAAAGATGTGGAGAGGCGGCACAATTGAAGCAAGTTCCTCGGAACAATTGCTGTGAAAATATCTGTAGAATAATGCAAGGGATGCAACGTTTCTTCGTATGGATAATGTAGGAAGGTCCTGTGTGATTGCAGGGTTATTGATTAATCTAATAGCTTTATTTTGAATTTTGTCCAACTGCCTCAATGCAACCACTCCACTTCCACCCCACAGAGGTGAACAGTAATCCATCTGAGAACGCACATGACTTTTATATATCACGGCCAACTGCTCGTCAGTGAAGAATTCTCGAACTCTGTACAGGAGTCCCAGTTTTTTAGAGGCATTCTTAGCAATGCTTCTAACATAATGTGTCCAGCTCAAGTTAGTAGTTAATGTTACACCGAGAATGTCAATACTAGGGGAAGTGGGAATATTTACATCATTAAAAAATATATGGGAGTCTGTGAGATTTTGTCGGTTAGAAAATTGAATGTATTTGGTTTTCTGTGCATTAAAGGAAACTAGATTCTTTTGTCCCCATCCATTAATTCTAGAAAGGTCCTGGTTCAGAGAAATTGCAGTGTTTATTTTTGAATTTATAAGATCGGGTTGGGTGAAAGAATTGGTAAATGTGAAGGAACTGTGGAGTGTTGAGTCATCTGCGTAGGAATGTATTGGATTATGAGTGGTAGATATGAGATCATTGATATGAATGAGGAACAGAATTGGGGCCAAAACTGATCCCTGGGGAACACCAGCATTTATTGAGTTAAATTGAGAATAAAGGCCATCTACCATTACACATATTTTTCTGTTATGAAGATAAAAAGAAATTAGTGGAACTAATGATGCAAGGCCGTAGTGTGACATCTTCGACAATAAGGATTGATGCCAGACTCTATCAAATGCCTTTGATATATCCAGTGCTATTGTATGTGTTTCACCATGTTGGTCTGTAGCTTGGTTGATTTGATGCTTAAGAAGGCAAAGCATGTCTGCAGTTGATCGACATCGTCTAAAACCATATTGCCTATCACTGATTAATTTATTATTCTCAAGATGCTTAATTATGTGATTATTTAATATAATTTCAAAGATTTTACCAAGAGTGGAAGTTATAGCTATTGGTCTGTAGTTTGATGGATCTGAAGAGGCACCTTTTTTAGGAACTGGATGGATGTTTGCTTCTTTCCAGGGTACTGGGAAGCATGAGGTATGAGTACACAGACGGACAAATTTTGCCAATACAGGAGCGAGCACCAAGGAGCAATTCTTAAGTACTATTGGAGGAATTTCATCTGGACCAGGAGCCTTATCTACTGAGAGATTCTGCAAAATAGTTTTGACATGTCTGGTGTGGATCCTAAGTGAGGGAATTTCAGGCGAATTAAAATTAAGTACAGGGACATCTTGATTTATTTCATCTAAGGTTGAGTTGGTGGAGAAAATATCCGCAAGAAGGTTAGCTTTACCTTCTTAAGATGATAATTACCTTATATCATATTATCATATATCTTATCTTACCTGTTGATATCCTATCTCTAACCAGTTTACTTCTGGCTATCTTGTCGCTGAGTATCCTATCTCTCACTACAGTATATTTTTCCTTTTGCTATCATATATCTTATCATCTTAAGTCTGAGTATACCTTGCTATCTTATATCCTGCATTGTTATTTTCTCTTGCCTTATTAAATTCAATAACATCATCTCTATATTAACTTTTAGGATCGTATCTCTTGTTATTTTAAGCCTACATGAGAGGGACGCTTGTTCTAGATAGCTTTGCCTTTTGTCTCCTTATGGCAGAAAACAAAATCTGTCCTCCCTCCTCCCTACCCATATATCTCCATCACCGTATAATAATGTCCTTGGTCCTCAGTACAATGTATTCCTTCCTCTCCCTTCCTTTAATGACTTACTTCATTTCCAGTCATCATCACTCTTCCTTCACGTTGACTCAGTTCGGTGTGACGGTTTGTACTATATAGACAGACATTCCAAATTTTCACAAGCAATCAAGTAATGGTACTTACAAATGAATATGAATTACATAATTAAGTATGATGATATTATGCATGGTACAAGATTCCTTTTAACCCGTTCAGTACCAGGGACGTCCTTGTTATCATATTCTGGCAATTATTAAACGATTTTATTCAGCTTCGGCAATAATAAGGCTTCACCCTATCTCCACCAACCCTTTTAACAACCACCAATCCTTCCTAAGCTTCATCACATCGTTTAAATATAGCTAGAGCAAAATATAAACACACGTCGCCGGTACTCAAAGGGTTAATACGACAACCCCACACAAATTCTACTGAAAACCTGGCTTAATGTCTGTATATATCCTGTTTCTCCTTCATTGTTCCTTTAACGTCTTATTTCCTGCCTTGCTCTTTATGTAGCAGCATTTATTTATTTCCAATTTATCTTGGTGACTACGGAGTCACACAATCACATTCTTCTGGTAATTTGTGCTGGCCATTACCGCCTAGAATTATCAAATAGACCTTTATAAATTTACCAGTAAGCAGTTCACTTATGCCTCCTTCAATCGTTTCCTCCATACTTTTTTATATTCATATGTTCACTATTCTTCATCCATCATTCACGCCATAGTAGGCACATGCTGTACACTCCGTCTAAAAAGTATCTGCACCCCTACGCTGTTAATTATCAGCGTAGGGGTGCAGATACTTTTTTGTACACACCAGATTATAATCTGATGTGTACAGCTTGGTAGGGTTGGCACCTCTGCCTGCAACCATATCCATGTGTCAGAGACGATCGTCGCTGACACAAGGATATAGTTGCAGGCAGAGGTGCCAACCCTACCGAGCTGTACACACCAGATGATCAGCATAGGGGTGCAGATACTTCTTGGACCGAGTGTGCATTGTTTTATCAGTTCCCTTCCTCTTAGTATTATATGGCCCGCAGTACCAAACATTCCCTTCCCTCGAAGACACCCTTCCTTTCAAAATTCGTAGTATACAAATATTTTTGGGGATTTGTTTGGCTGAGCGAATGCTTTCGTAAACGGTCGCCGCGACCGTTTACATCCAATATTATTGGAATATGAAGAGGACCTTCAACCCTTCTCTTCGATGGTCGTCGGTACCCTTCGTTTGCTAATTGAATTTTATTATTTGTATTATTGTTTCAATTCCTAAATTAAAGGTTACAGAAGACAATCTTTAATGCAAATCAATTGCATAATGTACGAAACTATTAATATATATTAATATTGGTTACAATTAGCACATTTCCAAAGACTCGATATATCTTCAATGACGTTGGTGAACTAGCTAAGCTATCCTTAGTTGGAATTATGCAAGGCTGGTACATGTCATATTTGCAACAAACTATGTGGTACCAACTCTGTAAATTGCTGACTGAATAAATATTATTATTATTATTATTATAACTTGACAGGAGCCGTTATACAGGCACCTACACCTGATAGGCCTATGTCGGCCAGCCTTGACAACTTGTAGACCGCTTCATCAGATTGTATTCGCCCAATTACTACCCAGGTAAGTAAATTCACGACATTCCATTATACTTGCTTGTATTTTTGGCTTGGAATCCTCATTTGGTGACCATTATTATCTATCTATTTGAGGCATATTTTCTGAAATAAGTCTTGCAATTGACGAGGATGGGTGTGAATGGGATCTGCCGTGTGTGGGCCTGTCAGCTCTGCAGACTCGTTATATATATATGATAATTTATGGAAGTATTTAAAGTAGGCCTAGGCCTAGCCCAATCAGGGAGAACATGTTAGTCCCTATTTATAGCCTACTTTAGTAGGGTAGGCTAGGCATATATTTGATAATCCAATAGGCCTAGCCTATGTTAAAATAGCCAACAATAGGGTACCTAGGTTAACAAGTCCCAGATATTGAAAGAAAAAGTGGTAAAAATTGAAGAGACCTTGGACAGCCTTTCTACCTAACCTAACAAAAACAACAAAAAATAATTATAGGCCTAGCCTAGGCTTAGTTAAAAGGCTGTTATAAACTAAATAATCCTAACTAGCCTCTCATGCCTAACCCATCGTCCAAAATCCAACCCTGGTAACCTCTTGAGGTTAGGCTAGGCCTACCCTGTTTTGAATAGTTTTAATACAGGCTATCAAGATAATTACTAAACAATATAGGCCTAGGCTAAATGCTCATCAAAATTGCTCATATGTCCAATTTAAGCATCTCTTACTATGACATGGAGGATTCAAAGCTTTACCTTTCCCATTTGGGAAGGGTCAGCCAGGGGATAGAAAGCCTATGGCAATTTACAGCCCACTATCCTAGCTCTGGCCCTTTTTGAGTTAGAGATAGGCTAGGTTTGATTTCACGATTTATGGCCATAGATTTACTTGAAACAGGTGAACAGGGCTAGGCTTGAATATAACAGAAAAGCTTGCCTGAAATTTTAACCAAGCCACTTTTCCAGAGTGCCAAGCAGTGCAAGCACAACCAAATTAATCAGCGAAAATCCATACCACAACCCCATGGCTATTCTTAAACTCAAAAATTTATTGGTGGTTGAAGGGAAATTAGGCTAGAGAAATTCAATGATCCTCTGGGGATTCACTAGGGCCTAGGCCACCTTATGTTCGTCAATTGAGAATGTCCTAAATACAGACTAATAAAATTAATGCAAGACACTGGGTAAATAATACACCAGGACCATCACTTTATTACGATTCGATTCCGTCTGTACTCCCGTGAGGCTGCCCGAGGCAGTAATTTGTAAACAAAACGTTCCTCAGGTATACCAACCGTAAGAAATGCACCGCGGCGAGTTTGACAGGCTTACCAACCCTACGTCCGACGGTATCGCACGAGAGATTCGCACAAGGAAGCAAATGGCGGTATCACCTTCACGTGAGAGTCCTTCGTCGAAGGGATCTCACGATTATCTGGTACTGCGGGCCCTATGTCCCTTCTTCCGTCCTTGTTTTCGATTATTCGTTTGCATACTCTATTCCCCATTCATTTGTTCACATTATATTTCCATTCTACCTTCTTTCTTTGCATTCATCAATCAATTCACCCAAGTTTGTTCAATTCTTTATGTTATTCTAACCATCCCTTCTTTCATCACACCTTTTTATTTTATTTATTTTCACTTCCCTGACACGCTCCAAAGGCCACCAACCATACTTTGTCTTTCTATTTTAACTGTAACTATCATTAATTTTCAATATACGTTTACCCTTCCATTTCCCCAAATCAACTATCTACAAATCCTCCTTCACTGTTTGTTTTACCGTTCCTCACATATCAAACCTTTAAACCTTCCTACCCGGTCTGCCTTAGGTAAGGACAGCTCGAAAGAAGGGCCGCTACCCGGTATGCCTTACCTAAGGCAGCAGCTTAATAGCCTAATTAAGCTTGGTCTGAACGCCGTGCGTACGACGTATGTCAACAAACCCAAGCGTTGCGTCACCGCACCTCCGAAAACAAGAAGGAGAAGACTCTTCAATGTTATTGTTCTGACGTCAGACGAAATTAGTGTCTGAAAAGCCCCCATATTGGCAACATCTTTGCAATATAGGCTCCACTGAAGTCGTCATCACAACTGAACCAGTTGACTTACAGAGCTCTACTCAACGCCAAAATACAGATTGAAAACCGCACTACGATTATAGATGAGTGGGAAAGTTCTAGCAGTGAAAATAAACATAAATACGGTAGCCTAAGCCTAGACGTTTTTCAGCCATTTCGCCCGGGTAGGGGCGACCGTCATTGGGTAAGACAGCCCGGGTAGGAAGGGTTAAACCCCACCAACATATAATATGTTGAGCCACCACTGACTCAATTACAGAATACTACATACACACAGACCCGTCACCACCCTCTTACTTTACCATACAAATAGGGAGCCTCTGTCGCACAGCTCCATCCATATCAATACAATCTGTATAGCTCTATTACCTGATAACTCTCCACACTTTAACGAGTGGTTGTGATTTGTTCCTGTGTTTCTCCTTTTTCTTCTTCTTTGCTATCATTTTCTTTAACATTGCCTTACTCTTAACTTGAATAAAGTACTGCTGGCCACCTTGTTGGGATCATAAGATATGCGAAGCCAATGTATCTACAGTATGTAGATATCTTTGTCTCCCTTCTTAGTGGTATAATTATAAGTCAGGGCCAAAATAAAAGGAACACTTAGCGAATAGGGTTTCTTGTGTGTCTGCATAGCAATTGGTGTTCACATTTATTGAGTGGTTTTTGGCTTCTAATTTGAGAGAGAGAGAGAGAGAGAGAGCTACATAGATACACATACCACACATACCTCAAGGTCCTTACTAGGCAGTCTAGCCTTACAAACTATATATATATATATATATATATATATATATATATATATATATATATATATATATGTATATATATATATACATATACATATATAGGCTACACATACATACATACATGTTAAGAGCAAACCTGGTGGTCCGTCGGATATCCACCCCCGGCAGGGTTGGGTCATTGACACAGGGCCCTCCCGGTCGTCATCATGCGACTGTGTCAAGAGCATTGCAACGTCCCAAAGCTGCTCGTCGGTGCAGCTTTTTCTTTAGCAATATAAGGGGACTTCACTCTAACATCAATTCTGTACACCAATTTCTTCAAGCAGAATCCCCTACTCTCCTTTTTTTGACAGAGACTCAAGTAACATCCACATCTGACACGTCTAGATTTAATTTTCCAGGTTATCAACTGCTCCAAAATTTCAGACCTAAAGGAGGTGTATGTTGCTTCGCAAAATCTGAAATTGCCCTGGAGGAGGTTACTAGTTTCAATTGTCCCTATTTTGATTATTCTATATACAAATTAATTTCTGCTGGTAAATTTAAATACATATGTTGCATCTACCGTTCCCCAAATACTCCTCCAGAGCAAAGTCTTTTTGATTCTCTGTCCTCACAACTCAGTGTCCTCAACTTAAATGCTTCTTCTGAAATCACTGTGTTGGGTGATTTTAATGTCCATAATGTTGAATGGCTCACTCATTCAGCCAGGACTGATGATGCTGGTCTTGAATGTGAGCTATTTGCAGACTCATTTAATCTCACTCAACTAGTCAACCAACCCACCCGTGTACCAGATAATCCTAATCATAATTCCCACCTACTGGACTTATTTTTAACAACCAATTCAGAAAATTATGATGTTACAGTGAGGTCCCCGCTTGGATCTTCTGATCACTGTCTGATACAGGCCACCTGTCTATCACCTACCACACCTTCCCACTCTGAACCTGTTTTGGTGACTAAATGGCATTACGATAGGGCAGACTGGGAGGGTCTTCAAGGTTTCTTTATTGATATTCCCTGGACCTCTTTCTTTTCTAATGATGCACACTCCACCTTGAGCCACATACAAGATTTTGTACAAATTGGAATGGAAACTTTTATTCCTCATCAAAAGTACAGTAAAAGATCTAATTCACCTAAATGGTTTGACCATAATTGTGCTAGAGTAACTGAACAAAAAGCAATAGCCTACAATGCATACACAAGATCAAAAACACATGAAGCCTTTAATTACTTTAGAAACATCAGAAATCATGCCAAAACTGTATTAAACCTAACTAAATCAAACTTTCTCCACAAGCAGGCAAATAAACTTCTAAATAATCCAAATGATAACAAAATATTTTGGTCTACTCTTAACTCATTTAAATCCAACTTCACTACTGCTTCATCCATTCCACCATTAAAATCTCCGACTGGCAATCTTGTAAGTGACCCACGAGGTAAAGCTAACCTTCTTGCGGATATTTTCTCCACCAACTCAACCTTAGATGAAATAAATCAAGATGTCCCTGTACTTAATTTTAATTCGCCTGAAATTCCCTCACTTAAGATCCACACCAGACATGTCAAAACTATTTTGCAGAATCTCTCGGTAGATAAGGCTCCTGGTCCAGATGAAATTCCTCCAATAGTACTTAAGAATTGCTCCTTGGTGCTCGCTCCTGTATTGGCAAAAAATTTCCGTCTGTGTACTCATACCTCATGCTTCCCAGTACCCTGGAAAGAAGCAAACATCCATCCAGTTCCTAAAAAAGGTGCCTCTTCAGATCCATCAAACTACAGACCAATAGCTATAACTTCCACTCTTGGTAAAGTCTTTGAAATTATATTAAATAATCACATAATTAAGCATCTTGAGAATAATAAATTAATCAGTGATAAGCAATATGGTTTTAGACGATGTCGATCAACTGCAGACATGCTTTGCCTTCTTACGCATCAAATCAACCAAGCTACAGACCAACATGGTGAAACACATACAATAGCACTGGATATTATCAAAGGCATTTGATAGAGTCTGGCATCAATCCTTATTGTCGAAGATGTCACACTACGGCCTTGCATCATTAGTTCCACTAATTTCTTCTTATCTTCATAACAGAAAAATACGTGTAATGGTAGATGGCCTTTATTCTCAATTTCACTCAATAAATGCTGGTGTTCCCCAGGGATCAGTTTTGGCCCCAATTCTGTTCCTCATTCATATCAATGATCTCATATCTACCACTCATAATCCAATACATTCCTACGCAGATGACTCAACACTCCACAGTTCCTTCACATTTACCAATTCTTTCACCCAACCCGATCTTATAAATTCAAAAATAAACACTGCAATTTCTCTGAACCAGGACCTTTCTAGAATTAATGGATGGGGACAAAAGAATCTAGTTTCCTTTAATGCACAGACAACCAAGTACATTCAATTTTCTAACCGACAGAATCTCACTGACTCCCATATATTTTTTTAATGATGTAAATATTCCCACTTCCCCTAGTATTGACATTCTCGGTGTAACATTAACTACTAACTTGAGCTGGACACATTATGTTAGAAGCATTGCTAAGAATGCCTCTAAAAAACTGGGACTCCTGTACAGAGTTCGAGAATTCTTCACTGACGAGCAGTTGGCCGTGATATATAAAAGTCATGTGCGTTCTCAGATGGATTACTGTTTACCTCTGTGGGGTGGAAGTGGAGTGGTTGCATTGAGGCAGTTGGACAAAATTCAAAATAAAGCTATTAGATTAATCAATAACCCTGCAATCACACAGGACCTTCCTACATTATCCATACGAAGAAACGTTGCATCCCTTGCATTATTCTACAGATATTTTCACAGCAATTGTTCCGAGGAACTTGCTTCAATTGTGCCGCCTCTCCACATCTTTCCTCGTAGAACTAGGGCAGCTGAGAGCGCCCATGAATTTACACTTTCTCCTCCACAATGCAGTACTTCTGCTTATCAGAATTCATTTATCCCCAGAGCTACTACTCTTTGGAATTCACTTCCCTCGAATTGCTTTCCACAAACTTACAATCTACAAATGTTTAAATCCAGTTGTTACAAACATTTTATGAATGGAGGATGCCTTTAGGCAGATGGACCTTTTTGTTTTATCTGTGTTTTTCCTTCCTCCGTTCATTGTCTCTTTAAAAAAAAAAAAAAAAAAAAAAATACAGTATACATATGCTGTATATACACATACATACATACATACATATACACATACATACATATATACATACATACATATACACACATATACATACATACTGTATGCATATACTGTACATACATACATATATACATATATAGACACATACATATATACACATACATACACATATACATGTACTATTGTGGACATAAGTCCTGATACACCTGCCCGGCAGAGAATCGCGAATTGTCTTGGTAACATTGTTACCCCCCCCCCCCACCCCACCCCCACCCCCCACCCCGCCACCACTCCTTCCCTTCTCTACTACCCCCTCTCAGCCAAACCCTCCCTTCCTCTTTGTTTCCTGTTTCACGTGTGACGCTCCTGCATAGTAGCCACGTGCGGGCATGCGCGAGGGTCGGCTGCCCAGCCGTTTAGAAACCGGCTGGCGGCAGCCGGCCGGCCGGCTTTTCCTTAGTATATATACTACGACAATGTAACTAATGTCTGGGATATTCTTATGTTGTTTCACAGCTTGAAGCTGCCCTTATTCTTAACCAACGCATCTTAGTATATTTTATTCTCGATAGTTGATTGTTTCATTATTATATATAAGATGTAAGTCTAGTGAGAGTGGGAGGAAACGAGCGGGAGAGAGAGACCGGCTGGGGGACGTTTCTTCGCGCAGGCGCGGAGAGACTAGCTTGGGACGAGCCTGATTGTTGCCAATTGATCGCAACGTTAGGCTTAGTTTCGACTCACGCAAGGGGTAGAGGATTTTGACCCGGCAACGGTGTTGAGTGTTGCCAAGCATGGGATGTATTTCGCATGCCTAGGGTGGGGTCCAGACAGATTCAAGACTCAGTGCTCACCTCACTGTCGTACCCTTCGGACCCCCTTGATATCTATCCCTCTCAACCCCACTTAGAAACTTTCTCTCTTACTTTGTATACCTTCTTTCCACTACTTCACCAATCTATTTAATTATCCCATCCCCTTGATAGACCTTATATCTATTATTGTATTAACGACGAGCTCTCAGATAATTAGATAGGATTTTGGGCCTTATGCAGAGATGTAATTGTTAATGAGACCTAGGAAGCTTTTTGTTGTCTCATATTTGGTGGTTTCATGCTTGCTAGTGTGTTCTTGTGGCAGGTGAGCAGGGGCTAGACCGGAGGGGAGGCTTTTTGCGATCCTTTAAGTAAAGTCTGCTGGTGTGAGTCCTGTGGACCTGCACGACTTTACTAGGATACCCGTGGGAGTCTGGGGGCATTTTCTTGTCTGTGTGCCTGTGTGTCTAGTGTTGTGTTGTGTGAGGGCCCTTGCCTAGTCCACTCAGCACTGCGCTAGCACGTCTTGCGTTTGTTTTAGGGTCGCCAGGAGAGAGTCAGATACTTGGGATCTGAGTCTCTCAAGAGAGCACCCTTTCAATTAGAGTAATTAGGCGCACAGACTTGGGAACGTCCCTAGGCTAGAGCAGGTGGCTCAGCCCGGGTATCCGAAGCCTATATCCTTCCGGCTAGACCTCTGCCACCTGGCAGATTAACAGCTAGGGGTTTATTATTTCTGTATGCTTGTTATTGTGCCACAGTTTACCGTTTTTGTGAGCATTGTGAGTCAGGGTGTGGCTTAGAGACTCTGTCCGAGCAGGCTTGCCTGACTAAGAGTGAGAAGCACACCTGTATGTGGTTATGTTGCGAGTTGCTGCCTTTATTTAATTATACCTATGCCATTATACACTGTATGGCCTATCACTAGTATTTATTCCTGCTTATGAGTTAAGAGTTCTCTAAATCCGTAACTTACTTTCTTTGCTAAGCATCAGATACTACAGTAGCCGCATGCAGTTTAGAAACCTGCATCTTGTCTACCTGTACGATGTTTTGAGGACTGTTTGCTTTCACCTTCTTTCACGCAGGGGTGATTAGTTGTATTAATTAACGTAACGTTAAATGTACTTTCTTCTAGTTTGTTATTAAATTGTTTCTGCAATTTAATTCCGTTATCTATCTTTTCCTTGAAGTTTTAAGTCAACTTAATTGTGTGATCTTTTATATAGCCTGCTTGACTATCAGCAGTCTATAGTGCGTGCACCCTGTAACCGAGTCATAGGATACCTTGTTGTCCAGGCAGGACTCTTGACGGTTTAGGGTGGTTTGTTGCCTGGGTTTATAGATAAGGGTTGGATCTAGCGTTTTCCGTTGTTGCTTGTTGCCGCATACCTAGTCCAATAGAAAGAGCCCAGTGTTTATATATCCCAGGACGTAACACACGTCTGTAAGCCCCTCCCCCTGGATTGTTTCCACCACTGTTACTATAACCAGGGCCCTGACTATAACCATAGGATGATATTTAATATCACGATAAGCTCTCTCTCCTTCATTTCTCTCATTTCTCCTTCTATCATCGTATCTATGTATTGTTATGCACGCTTTCCAAATCTTCTTCCTAAAATGAAATAACATATCGTTAAAATAGCAATAGGTTACGTAGCTCATGTTCATATTTGCCAATTATTATAAACCTAGCTCAATATAAGGTGTTATGATCCATTCGAATATGTAAGCATATTAACGATATAATGTTATCTAAGTCAGATACAATTGAGACTTTATTATACTTTTACATTCTCATAGTTCAATTAAGTTATGATCAACTAAGCCCATATATCCCAATATCCGGAGTAGGCATGTATTTATGTGTTTTACTGTATAAATACAATACTAGTAAAACAAATCATTGACCCACTCATAATATGGGTACCTTGATTCAATGCATTGAATATTAAAAGTTAAACAATATATGGTTACGTATGTATTCTCAATGCAGTATTCGCCTGTCAACCCACCTCCCCCTTAACTATGGTAGCTCCCACTAATCTATTCATATTTCGTAACTAGTCAACGCAAACACACGGCCACACACATTAATGTAACATTACATTACACAAACTTGCATGTTATTTTCTTACTCGAGGAGATTTGGCGTCTTTCAGCGAGCGCTGCTCCCTCCGAGATTAACCCCTTCCGTACCAGGGTTCCGTTTATTTTTTATTTAGCTATATTTAAGCAATTGTATGCAGCTAATGAAGGATCTGTGGTATTAAAAAGGGTTTATTGAGATGGTATAAGGACATTTAACTGTTAGACTTCCTTCTTTTACAGAATAATAATGTTAATAAATAACTATACTCCATTCACTGGAGAGGGTGAGATTAAAGTGTTGGGAGAGGTCACCTGTAAGTGGTGAAGGAAGTGCTACAGTTCTCCCTCCTTCCGAGCGGATAGATGGACCCACGAGAGTGGGTCTGGTTCTTTTTGTCCCTTCGATTAATATAAACAAATACAGAAGTGCAGTTCAGTCAAATATATTTTTGGATTGCATGTATGTAAATTTACACCAAATTAATTTCGACTCCGTTTCATCATAACGTTGAGGCAAAATGCCAATATATGGTATGGAATTTGGGTAGGCTATGTTAAATACGGCAGTTGACACGAATTAGTAAGTCGAACATAAGGCGGTGGAAATTTGTAAGACAAAACGGACCATAATTCCTTAAACATAACAAATGTATAGAACTAATATTTCTATATATATATTAATCACATGTGAAGTAGCTTAAGGGATATCGTTCCGCTGCAGGTGAATTTATATATCATAGAGCAGAGGACCTTGGTGAATCTTAGCTAGGCCATAAATAGAGACATTTTAGTAGCCCTTTTGGTACCGAAGACATCTAATATATATTTCACTATAACTATATTCAGACTATTATATGTAGATAAGAAAGGGGCTTTGGTAGCTATGGTGTTATTTGCGATAGTATGTAGCATTTCAAATAGTAGACGCCCTTCTATAGCTTAATACATTTGTCTAATATTTGCCACAATAATATTATGATGAAAACAATATCACCGGTACTGAATGAGTTAAACCTCATCATCGTAGCGTTAATTGGATGGGGAGATTCCTGCCCATACCATTATAATAAAACACCAACCAAAGAGACTAATACAAAAACCAACAACCTAATGATTCATGAAGTAGGATATAAATGTAATGGATAAGGAATCTTGTAAATACTGAAACAGTGGGAATTCAACTAATGTAAATAAGATTATTGTTGTCCCTTTATTACATTAAATATGTAATGTCCAATTATTTAATAGGTGTTTCGACAAAATTGCTATTGGGTCAAACAGATCATACAATACAACATTGAATTATTAGGCCTATTTATTTTAATGATAATAAAATTATGCTGTCCTCCAAAGAGATTAGATTTACACTGGAGTGGTAGAGGTATTGTTAAACAAGCAGCGGAAATGTTTTACGTTTGATTATCGTCTTGTCCAACAATAATATTACCGGTAAAGTTTTTGGTTTCCTATGCAACACGTCATTAAACTGAGAGCACTATTGTTATAGCCTTATTTATATACGGTGGCATTTATTTGTACACTTTTTTATCCTAAATATTATTATATTGATTTTGTTTGTAGCTATTAGCTGTATACACCATCAATTTGCTGAATATATTTTTCAATCCAATAATTCTCAAATTCATGCTGTGAAAAGTAAATGCGAGGGTTGGTTACATATTATGAAATACCGGTACCATTTTCTTTCTTCCACGTGCAATTAATTGATATAGATAGATTATACAATGTTCACGTGTTCGTATATAGCTTATACGTGAAGAGTGTCCATGTAGGGCCGAATCTGTTGTAGGCCTATACCAAAATACAAAAATAATCGGAAAAATAAAATAAAAATAAAATAATTGTATGAAATATATAAAATCACTTCTTCGCTCTGGGCTTTATTTACGGTACTAAGGAGAGAGAGAAAACATACATGTTTTAGAGAGTCCTAAGCCGTAGTGTTTGTTGTGGTTTCACCATATACTAAATTCCCCAGGCAGGTTTGTTTCAAAATTGATTATTACAATAATATGATGCAGTGTAGATATTGTTTGAGTTATAGGTTATTTGTTAACAAACTACAGACGTGCACTTAATTAAAACACATAATTGGAAGTAATGTATGAACAGTTATAACAGAAACCATGTAACCTTGTGCCACCATTATAACCAATGGAGGTGATGGTGTGAGTGAAAACAAATGTGTGTGTGAAATGGTAGTAAATGAAGGCATATACAGATGACAAAGATTCTACTTGTCAATTTATTATAAGTATTTGTGTCTGTAACTATCATAATAATACATGTGATAGCTCGTCCTGCATCATTTAAGCTACTTCAATCGTGATTAATATAGATATAGAAATATTTCTATAATGTAATCACTGTTAACAAATTATAGTTTATCCTACATCCCAGAGGTTCTTCTTATGCTGTATAAAATCGTCGAAAAAGGGCCACAATAAACTGTCAAAATACGTCATAATTCTCAAGGGGTAAATGGTGTTGCAAGGTAAACCAAAGAATATCCTCCTCCTGTCGGAGGCAATATTCAAACTCGAAACAGTTTAACTCTGTATTGAACACTTAATACCTCTACCACACATATACACATTTAAATAGGCAGTCACAGCATATGTTCCCTTGTTTGTGTTTACTGTATGATATCTACGTTATATATGTGTTCTATGTGATATTTTATAGCTCTTAAGGTTTGGATATAACTTATCACATTAGCATTAGAATTATAATTACTAAGACTTATCTAGTTTAATGAACAAATATAGAATAATAAAGATAAGTTTAATTGATTAAAATAATGTGATACTCTAGAGTGATATCCAAACCTTAAGAGCAAAGAACTATTACAGGGCACACATCAATAACGCAGATATAATACCGTAAACACAAGCAAGATATCAAATGCCATCCCTGCCTATGTTATTATTATTGTGAATAATAAGTGAAGCAGGGCCTGTGATTGGGGCTAAGACACATGGGCCAAGTCAGTCAATATTCATCTCTTACTTACCGTACTTTTTGGGTTTATCATTTCTTGATTTCGCTTGTGTATACTGTATGCAATATATGTTATAAATGTGTATTAATGTAATATATCATGACTATTAAGATTTGGATATCAATGTAGATAGTTAAGTGATCATTAACATTATTAAAACGTGTCTAGTATAATGAATGAATATAGAACAATAAAGACAATAATAGAGACATTTTCAATTCTGCAACTATTCTGGGCCAGTGAGCTACGGTATTGATAAAATGGGAAATCATGAACGTCGATACAAACACCAATTAGGAGCCAGATGTATGGTTCGAGTGAATGGAGAATAGCTAAATTTATAAGTTTTTATTCAATCAAGGAAGGAAATGTAAACATTAAAAGGCTTCATACCAGCTCAATTAATTCTTCTAAATACCACAGATCCTTCCTTATCTGCACAACATTGTGTAAATATAGCAATAATAAAACAAAACACAACCCCGATATGGAAGGGGTTAATCTCGGAGGGAGCAGCGATCGCTGAGGCAATTGAAAGACGCCAAATCTCCTCAAGTAAGAAAATAACATGAAAGTTTGTGTAATGTACTGTTACATTAATGTGTGTGGCCGTGTGTTTGCGTTGACTACTGCCAACAATTGATTAAACGTCAACGTCAACTGCCAACAATTCAACGCCTACAGTAGCCACTTCAGCTGATGTATCCGATACTCAAGATACAAATAGTGACTCTCTTCCCCCTCAAGACAACTTCCGTGTCGTGAGGAACAACGTTTGCCCCAAGACCAGGAAACACATACCGATTACCGAGTGTCAAAACCGTTTCCAGATACTCGCAGACTCAGATGACGAAGAGGAAATAGAAGAAGTCCGGCTCGTGGGAGACTCGATGATACGTGGTCAGCTCACAGAGTTTTGCGCCAGGGCACCTAAGACCAGGAAGCGTTTTTGTATCCCTGGTGGTGGTGTGGATGACGTAGTTGCAGCAGTTGACGAAGTATCAAAGCTGGCCCCTGCTAATACAATGTACGTCATCCACGTTGGATCCAACGATGTGCAGCGAACCCGGTCGGAAGATTTGCTTTTAAAGTACCAGCAGCTGATCAAGTCGTTTAAGGAGAAGTCATCAAGGATCATCGTCTCAGGAATCGTCCCCCGGCTCGGTGTAGAGAGCCGATTTTACAACATAGCCACCAGCACAAATCGTTGTCTAGCAAACCTCTGCAGGAAGGAGAACGTGGGATTCGTCGACACCTGGGACAATTTCTACTACGATGACTATTTGTTTTCGGACGATGGAGTTCATCTGAACCAGGTGGGAGCAGCACGTTTTGGGCGTCTTCTCAACGATGCGGTGAAGGATTTTCGGAGAAGAAATCGACTCAGCACAGGACAACCAGGAAGGAGGACCGAAGACAGCGAGGACGGCAACCTACAAAGGAATTAAATACTAATCCGTCAAGAACCGCGAATTTGGATAAATCTCCACCAACACGACCCAAATTCAAAACCGTCAGGGATAACGACCGAGGACCGAGGACAGCCATGAATGTAAATGTAGATCCGACCAGAACCAAAAATTCGATGAAAGAACGTTCTGCGAGTTCTAAAACCGCAACTTTAAAGGTTTTCTATGCAAACGCTCGTAGCATACGCAATAAATTTTCAGATTTAGAGGAACTAGTGTTTACAGAAAATTATGATGTGATTGGCATAACAGAATCTTGGCTCAATACAGAAGATAGAGACTTTTTAGCAGAGTATTCACTTCCCGGTTATGTAATGTTTGAGAACAGCCGAATAAATAAAAATGGAGGTGGCGTTTTATTTTATATCAAAGAAAGTCTTAACCCGACCCTCGTGTCAAAACCTCAAATTGTGAACGTCGACACATCTTTTGTGCTAATAAAGAATAATAAAGGTACAAAAATAATACTTGCGTTAATATACAGACCTCCAGCTCAATCAGTGCAAACTGACCGAGAAATTTACGAACAAATTGCAGATGTAAGTAACTCACAAGATACCGTAATTTTTGGCGACTTTAATTTACCTGTGACCAAGTGGGGCGATACTCTTACTTCACACTCCGGACATGACTTGTATACGAACTTGCAAGAGAGTTCGCTTTATCAATTTGTTCGAACGCCGACCCGTGGTAATAACGTTCTTGACATTGTACTTGCAACAAAAGAAGAATTGATAGAGAATTTGAATGTTGGTGATGAATTCAGTAACAGCGACCATCGTACGATAACTTTCACTTTAAAGTTTACTAGTAACGAACCAAATAGTAGCATCGAAAAAGTCCCTAATTTCAAGAAAGCAAACTTCCATAAACTTAGAGCTATGTTTAAAGAAACTGACTGGAGCTTTTTAATTAACAATAACGATATAAATACATCTTGGAAGTTATTCGAAACCACTTACCTAAAAGCAGTGCAAGACTGCATACCATCGAAAATACGGCGTCCAGGCCATAATAATAAGCCCAAATGGTGGAATAAAGATATTTCAAACTGCCTGCTTGCTAAAAAATTTGCTAATGATAGATTAAAATCCTCACAAAATGACGAAGAACGGGTGAAATTTGTAGAGCTACGACGCAAAGCCAAAAAGTTAATTAAGCAAAGTAAAAAGACCTTAGAGTTACATATTGCGAATCAAAGTAAAACAAACCCGAAAGAATTCTATAGTTATATCAGAAAGAAAAAAGTAGTTACTTCAACTGTTGGACCGTTAGTCGATGAAAAAGGAGAATACACCAAAGACGAAGTACAAATGAGTAATGCCCTCAATACCTTCTTTGCATCAGTTTTTACAACCGAAGACCTCAGTGATATCCCTACACCATCGCCGATTCAGATTGATAATTCAGATCTTCTAAGCAATATTACCGTTACAGAGAGAGAAGTATTGAATTGTTTAGATAAACTCAAAGTAAATAAAACGCCAGGACCTGATACAATCTCGCCTAGAGTTCTAAAGGAAGCTAAGAATGAGCTCTCCAAACCACTGACATTACTATTCAATAAATCCTTGCAGTCTGGAACTATGCCTGATCAGTGGAAGCTAGCCAACGTAACACCGATATTCAAAAAAGGCAGCAAATCCCTACCCAGTAACTATCGTCCAATTAGCTTAACCTCAGTTGTATGTAAAATGCTAGAAACGGTCATACGAGACAGACTCGTAAATCACTTAGAGGAAAATAACATACTTAAAGATACTCAACACGGCTTTCGTAAAAAACGTTCCTGTTTAACAAACCTCTTAGACTTCTTCCACGATATCCTCAACCTCTACGATGAGAGTAAAGCTGTAGATATTATATACCTTGATTTTCAAAAGGCCTTTGACAAAGTTCCCCACAAACGTTTACTGCTAAAACTAAAAGCGCATGGAATACAAGACGGTGTGTTGAAATGGATAGAAAATTGGCTCAACAACAGAAAGCAAAGAGTAGTCATAAACGGTAAGGCATCTAAATGGACCAATGTAAGTAGCGGGGTACCCCAGGGATCGGTACTAGGACCAATTCTCTTTCTAATTTACATCAACGACATAGATGAGGGTCTCACCTGCACAATCTCAAAATTTGCTGACGATACAAAAATTGCAAATAGCGTACTCTCAAAAGAACAAGTTGACGATATGCAACACAATCTAGATAAATTGTCATGTTGGGCCCAAATTTGGCAAATGAGTTTCAATGCGGATAAATGTAAAGTACTACATGTCGGATACCTAAATGAGAAAGCAAACTATTCGATGAATGGCACTCAGCTTAAGAATGTAAACAGAGAAACTGATCTGGGAGTAACAATATCGAGTAACCTAAAACCGAGTCAACAATGTTCAGAAGTTGTTAAGAAGGCAAACAAAATAATTGGCTTTATAGGCAGGTCATTTGAGCATAAATCCAAAGAAGTTATCCTAACCCTTTACAATTCCTTAGTCCGCCCTCTTCTGGAATACTGCGTTCAATCCTGGTGCCCTTATTACCAAAAAGATATAAACAAGCTAGAACGAGTTCAACGTAGAGTTACCAAAATGATACCTAGCCTAAAGAACAAACCATACGAAGAGCGTCTTAGAGAATTAAATCTATTTCCTTTAACCCAGCGCAGATTAAGAGGCGACTTAATTCAAGTGTTCAAAATCATCAAAGGCATCGACAATATGAACTGTAGTAAGTACTTCACTATCAACCAATCTAATTACACACGGGGAAACGGTTGCAAAATTATTGGTAAATCTTTTAACTCGCACGAATCTAAGAATTTCTTCTTCAATCGAGTTGTCAACTTGTGGAATGGGCTTCCCCGAAACGTTATAGACTGCAGCACCGTTGATTCATTTAAATTCCGCCTAGACAAATATCTCGCATCAAACCCGCGACTGACTGCGTTTGTAAATGAATAACTTTATCCTCCCCTCAGTTACTAACCCATATGTCCCCTACTAACTTCCTAGTCCTGCCACGTTAGTGGCAGGGCAGTAGTTCCCTTTCCAATGTTCCCTTACCCACTCTAAACCACTGTTTGGACACTTGATCCTCAGTGTTTTGGAGGACAAGCAGCCTAGAAGGGTCACTAGATCTGTTGTTGCTTGATTTCCTTTGTACTCCTTTGTACTCCTTTGTACTAGTTACGAAATATGAGTAGATTAGTGTGAGCTACCGTAGTTAAGGGGGAGGTGGGTTGACAGGCGAGTATTGAGAATACACACGTAACAATATATTTATACATTTGAATATTCAATGAAATTAATATAGGAACCCATTTTATGTGTGTGTCAATTATTTCATTCAATAATATATACAGTTTGACAGTGAAATACATGCTTACTCCAAACAGTGGGATATACGGGCTTAGATAATTATAACTGAATTGAAATATGATAATGCAAAAGTAAATGAAAGTCTCAGTTGTATTTGACTTAAATAACATATATTGTTAATAAACTTCCATATTCGAATGGATTATCAAACTTTATATTCTGTTAGATTTGTATACAATGGCAAATATCCAATGTATATGAAGTATGTACCGATATGATATATAATTGTATGAAGAAGATTTGGAAAACATACATAAAAATACAATGATTCGATGAGAGAGAGATAAATAAAGAACGGCTTATAGACGTGAACAAGAACGAAAGAAGTAGAGTGGGAAGGGAGGGCTTGAGTGAGAGAGGGTGGTATAGTGGGGATGGAGGGTGGTACAGGGGGATGGGGGTACCAATGTTACCAACACAATTCGCGGATCCCTCTCAGGTAGGTGTCGCAGGACTTATGTCCACAATAGTACATTCATACATACACATATACATATATATATATATATATATATATATATATATATATATATATACTGTATATATATATTATATATACATATATATATATATATTTTTTTTTTTTTTTTTTTTTTTTTTTATTATCCCAGCCTCCTCTAGATAGAGGTCAAGCTTTCCCTTGAAAGCGTTTATTGTGTCGCTCTCCACTACTCTCGCTGGTAGTTTATTCCACTCTCACTACACTGTAGGTGAAGAAACTCTTTGTGACATCTAGGTTTGCCTTTTTGGTTTTTAATTTCATTCCATTTCCGCGAGTTTGAGTATTATTGTTTAATATGAATAGTGCATTTATATCGACTTTGTCAAAGCCTTTTAGTATCTTAAAGAACTCAATAAGCTGACCCCTCAACCTCCTCTTTTTTTAATGAGAACAGGTTCAATCGTTTAAGTCTTTCTTCATATGGTTTATTTCGTAATCAGGGCATCATCTTCGTCGCTCTACGCTGCACTGACTCGAGTCTTACATTGTCCTTGATCAGATAAGAGAGAGAGAGAGAGAGAGAATAGAGATTGTTTTTGTGCACTACAATCATTACAGAATGCAAAATGCTATCTACTCTTTTCTTGAACTGATCTACTAAAGAACTGTTTGCAACTTCTTAGGGAAATTTGTTTCAGGTAGAACATAACTTATATGTGGAAAAGTTTCAAGAAATGCTAGTGCGCTGAACATTTTCAATCCTAACTTCCAGCCATAGATGCGTGTTGTATTCATATTGAAACTAAACATTTTGCTATAATCCACATTGTCAAACCCACTATGTATTTTAAATACTTCAATGAGTTAACCTGGTAGTTTGTGTGCTTCCAACGCAAAGAAATCAAGAGTTCTCAACCGGACCTAATAGCTCAGTCTTCTAATCAATGGTGTTACGATCCAGGTTCTCAAAGACACAGGGCTCTTCAACATTGGACTAGATAATGGCAAAATGAAACAACGGTAACACTAGATCCAACCCCTGCCTTAAACACTGGAAAACAAAACACCATTACCGCCCTGAGTCGTGCCTGGACCACGAGGTATCCTATGACTCGGTAACTGGTGCACACACACTAGGCTGACGCTCGATGAAACAGCCTATTCTCAAACAGTAAAAGATTACTCGTTTAGGTTACACAAAGAAAAGATAAGTAACGTGATTATTTAACGTTACGGTAGATACTCAAATAACTGGCACTCCTGTATTAACCCGTTGATCCCCGGCTAGTTATAATATTTTGTTCACCCCAGTCCCAAGCCATTTTCACTTCTTTTTTTTTTGTTTGCTAAAATGGAAGACAAGGATGAGAAATGAAAAAAAAAAAAAAAAAAATCACCTCGGACATTTTTTTGGGGGGGGGGGAGCCTAAACAAAATGTGTTGAGCCAAAATGGAAGAGAATGGTGAGAAATGAAGAAAAAAATAAAAAAAACTCATTTCGGTCATTTGGGGGGCGGGGGGGGGGGGTCGAAAGTTCGTCTCCCCCGCATGACCACCCGCCCGGGAGCACTAGGGTAAAAACTGAGTATGGCATTGTACGGCATACATCCTAAGGAGTGTCTCACATAAATCTCAAGCCTCTAGCTCCCATACGACCGGAGTAATGAAGGTTCAAAGTGGCGGTGAACTAAGGGTGTAAAGTATCCCCACTAAGCCCACCACCACCAGCCGCGCGGCTGTCTCGGCCCGCTCACACCTCCCGGCCCGGCTCCCACACACACTATGGTACCTCCCTCTCCTATTCTCCCGCCATTTCCTACCTTACGAGCCACGTAAGTGTTTTTTATATGTCGGACGCACGTGATGCGTCGCTGGGAGTTGGTGATCAAACACTGCCGACGCATCACGTGCGACGCTGGGTCTCACTGGGTTAAAGAAAGTGCAATGCTAGTCCTGCAACATCAACTGGAAACTTCTGAAATAAGTCTGATGCTGGGAAGATGTTCGTAAAGAATCTTGAACAATTATAATGCAGAATACGGGTCACAATAAATACTAGGACATATAGTAATAATAGGCAGGCGAATAATAAAGACTGCGCAAAGGTAGTAATGCTCGACAACTAAAGAAATGCTTCATGACACAACGCAACAGCCTACTAGGGTTGTGCAACTCAACAACAACCTCGGCTCAAAAGTGCAGTGAATAATAATGTGGCATACATATAATAATGGGGGCTTATCTCTAACCAGTGTCTGCTCGGTTAATAAAGTCTAGCTGGGGTATCAAGGCAGGGCAACAATGGGCGAGCATGCGGCTCGTAGCCTAACGTTGTCCGAAGGTGGTATAATGAAGATTACGTTATATGACGGGGATGCTCTCTTGATAAATCTAGGTCTCTAGTACCTAGTTCTATCCTGGCGATCCCTCAGAAGTCAACACAAAGAGGCAGCACTATGTTGTGAGGGATAGGCTATGGCCCTCTCACACCACAGTGCTGTGCTCGCAAAGTAAACCCACCCGAAGGCAACCTAGGCTCCCACAGTACCTGTCGATGTCGTGCAGGGCTTAGCTAACACTGCACACATCGGAGACAACGACACAGTAACCTTACCCCTAGTCTAGCTTTAAATAACTAAGCAGAATCACTCAACACCCTGCCAGGGAGACATATACCGGTCTACAACCTTCCCGAGAGAGGACACACACGGAAAAGTCCGTCTCTCCAAACCTCATTAAAGCCTAATACATAGAAATATCTGAGAGCTTCGCGTACAATACGACTGGCCGACGGTGAACGTCTATGCTGAAACCAGAAGGGATGTTGAGTTTAATAAAGATTAGAGAATGAGAAAGGAGAAGTCGAGAGAGAGAAATAGTATGCAAAGTGGCGAGTATGGGGGACAGAATTGCAAAGGATGTAGACGATACGCGTGTCAGGCCAGCTCTGAGCTGGTAAAAAACACGAGGCCGCGATGAGCAGGGACTAGTTGACCACCCGGCCGCCAACGCCGTCAGCGCCCAAGCGGCCGCGTGATAGCTCGCCCCGCTGCCAGGTGTACCCCGTCACCCTCTCTCGCTCGCCTCTCACACAAGCAACATTTATATTATAGCGAATATAAAATACAAGGCGCGGTCACAGACCAAAACAAATACCATTTCTAGACTGTCTGTGGCAACACGACACTAATAACATAAAGCAGATCATTCTAGGACAACTGTAGCCCATCCCCCATCCTGGCGAGCGCTAGCGAGCTGCAATGCCCCACGCAACCATTCTGCTTGCGCCGGGAGGCGTCACAATGGAATAAGCTTTGTAGCTCTAGCTTGTACTCCTTCCTATCACTTTATATTGTTCCCGAGTGCTGGAGACCAGAACTGAATAGCATACTCCAAAAGAGGCCGTCTCAGAGCGTTGTAAAGTGTGAGGATTATTTACTTATTTCTATACTTAAATAGTCTCTTCATATAGCCTAGTTATTTCTGAGCTTCCTTCTCTACTTCAATGCACTGCTTGGAAAACTTTAGGTCACCACCAATCTAACACCCAAGTCCTTTTCAAAATCAGTCACTCCCAGGGGCATTACCAATAGTGAATATCCTGAATGGAGGTTTGCTAGGCCAATATTTTTCATCTTGCACTTGTTTAAGTTTACTGGCATCTGCCATGTCTCAGACCACCCAATCTGTTAAGATCCATCATGCCCTGTTCAACCCCTTTTGGGTTCTTCACATTTACTCCAAATGTTATGTTATCCGTAAACTGGGAGGTCACACTCATCGGAACAATATCGATGTCATTGACATAATATGATGAAGAGAAGTGGGTCAAGGACAGATAGCTGTGGAATTCCAAAATTGACTGGAGTCCATTCAGAAGAAACACCATTGATTACCACTCGTTGGTGTCTACCTGTTAGCCAACATTCTATCCAATATGTGACCTCTGTTTTAATACCTACTGCACTCACTATTGACACTGGCCTGCAATGAGGCACTTTGTCAAAACATTTGTGAAACATTAAGTAAAGGATTTCTATGCCTCTACTTCTGTCATACTCACTCATCATTTTGTGGTACAAATTCCAGCAAATTGGCAAGGCATTAAGGGTGTCGTCTGAATCCATGTTGGAAATCTGTAAATATGTTGTGAATCTCCAGTTACTTAACTATCTTGTCTACTAGCATCCCTTCTCAAAGTAGTATTATGATTCATGTAAAGCTATTTGGCCGATAATTCTTGGGACACCCATGATCCCCTTTTTTTTTAATGGGGCCACATTGGCCAGTTTCCAGTCTCAGGGACCTCTTCAGTTTCCAGGGATGTATTGAAGATCGCTAGTTCATCTCATTCTTGTACAACTCAGGGAAGAAAGCCATCTGCGCCAGATGTCTTGAGCCTATTTAGCTTATTTATTATTTTTGCTACGTCTGTCGGGGTACATCTAATTCTGCTAAGAACTTCACCCTCATGCAGACATCCTGGACTGATATTTTCCTTTGTAACAACTGAGGCAAAATAGTTGTTGAGGGATTTAGCTATATCAGTGTCAGAGGTTTATAGTTGGTCTGTTGAATGTTTAGAGGTTCAATACTACTTATGAATGGCTTCCTTTTGTGCACATAGCTGAAGAACTCTTTTAGATTCTCTTTGCAGAGGGCTGCAACCCTAAGCTATTATTCGGCTTTGCTTCCCTATTATAAGATATTTCACTCTCCTACACAACATGTTGAAGGAATCTAAATATATTTGGTTCTGTCTTCGTTTGGCCTTTTTGTGTGCAACCTTTCTGTTTCTGATTGCTGAAGCTATGTTGCTTTTGAACCATTTTGGTTGAGGTGAGCCTGGTTTGATAAGTTTAGTGGAAACGAATGAAGCTTGTTGATCCATAAACTGCTCTTTGATTGAGCACCAAATGGCATTATCATCCTCACGCTTAAGTCTGAATTGGGATAAGATTTACTGAAAGATTTCAAAGTTTGCATGACGAAAATTTAATATCGTACTTTAAGAACATTTGCGAGGAGAGAACCTAACTAGGTTGTGATCACTACATCCGAGTGACCTACCATGTTACCTCTACAACTTTCCTCCTCTGGGATTGCTCTATACCACTCAATATCCACTCCTTGCCCTTTATCCCTCATCTAGAATCTTTCCCTGTGGTCTTTCACCACCTTATAGTGTTACTTTAATACTATCAAACAATCCCCAACTACGTTTTCCAACACCCTCACACTCTCATTACAACTTCCAAAAACTCCTCTGCCCTCAATAAATATAACTTCTCTCTCCAAAACTTCCCCTTCTACATCCGTCCTAACAATTCCCAAACAATAACATGGTTATCTCCTACCCTTTCCCAAACACTAACAACTGACCTTCCTTACCTAATTCATCTAACCTCAATTTCACCACTATCCCAATAAACTCAAACATCCTATCCCCGAATCTTCATGTCCTTCTTTAACCACCCTCATCCAGTGTTTCCTTTATTACTGTTAATATCCCCTTATTCTATTTTCTTAACCAGACCAAACTAATCCTCCCCTGCTCCCCAATAAATACGACAAACCTTTCCGAATCCCCCTTCCCCCACACCCCCAAGGAGAAACATCGTAAATATGTTGAGAAGGAACACGATCAGTGGAGTATCGTGATAGCAGAGAAATATTGGATCGTATTGGGCAGGGCTGTAGAGGGTAGTTCAGAATACATGGGAATTCTCGTGTTCTCTGTTTAGAGAGAGAGAGAGAGAGAGAGAGAGAGAGAGAGAGAGAGAGAGAGAGAGAGAGAGAGAGAGAGAGAGAGAGTACAAAGGAGTACAAAGAAAATCAAGCAACAACAGGTCTAGTGACCCTTCTAGGCTGCTTGTCCTCCAACACACTGAGGATCAAGTGTCCAAACAGTGGTTTAGAGTGGGTAAGGGAACATTGGAAAGGGAACTACTGCCCTGGAACTAATGTCCGTGGCAGGACTAGGAAGTTAGTAGGGGACATATGGGTTAGTAACTGAGGGGAGGATAAAATAAAGTTATTCATTTACAAACGCAGTCAGTCGCGGGTTTGATGAGAGATATTTGTCTAGGCGGAGTTTAAATGAATCAACGGTGCTGCAGTCTATAACATCTCGGGGAAGCCCATTCCACAAGTTGACAACTCGATTGAAGAAAAAATTCTTAGACTCGTGTGAGTTAAAAGATTTACCAATAATTTTGCAACCGTTTCCCCGCGTGTAATTAGATTGGTCGATAGTGAAGTACTTACTACAGTTCATATTGTCGATGCCTTTGATGATTTTGAACATTTGAAATAAGTCACCTCTTAATCTGCGCTGGGTTAAAGGAAATAGATTTAATTCTCTAAGACGCTCTTCGTATGGTTTGTTCTTTAGGTTAGGTATAATTTTGGTAACTCTACGTTGAACTCGTTCTAGCTTGTTTATGTCTTTTTGGTAATAAGGGCACCAGCATTGAACGCAGTATTCCACAAGAGGGCAGACTAAGGAATTGTAAAGGGTTAGGCTAACATCTTTGGATTTATGGTCAAATGACCTGCCTATAAAGCCAATTATTTTGTTTGCCTTCTTAACAACTTCTGAACATTGTTGACTCGGTTTTAGGTTACTCGATATTGTTACTCCCAGATCGGTTTCTCTGTTTACATTCTTAAGCTGAGTGCCATTCATCGAATAGTTTGCTTTCTCATTTAGGTATCCGATATGTAGTACTTTACATTTATCCGCATTGAAACTCATTTGCCAAATTTGGGCCCAACATGACAATTTATCTAGCTTGTGTTGCATATCGTCAACTTGTTCTTTTGAGAGTACGCTATTTGCAATTTTTGTATCGTCAGCAAATTTTGAGATTGTACAGGTGAGACCCTCATCTATGTCGTTGATGTAAATTAGAAAGAGAATTGGTCCTAGTACCGATCCCTGGGGTACCCCGCTACTTACATTGGTCCATTTAGATGCCTTACCGTTTATGACTACTCTTTGCTTTCTGTCGCTGAGCCAATTTTCTATCCATTTCAACACACCGTCTTGTATTCCATGCGCTTTTAGTTTTAGCAGTAAACGTTTGTGGGGAACTTTGTCAAAGGCCTTTTGAAAATCAAGGTATATAATATCTACAGCTTTACTCTCATCGTAGAGGTTGAGGATATCGTGGAAGAAGTCTAAGAGGTTTGTTAAACAGGAACGTTTTTTACGAAAGCCGTGTTGAGTATCTTTAAGTATTTTATTTTCCTCTAAGTGATTTACGAGTCTGTCTCTTATGACCGTTTCTATCATTTTACATACAACTGAGGTTAAGCTAATTGGACGATAGTTACTGGGTAGGGATTTGCTGCCTTTTTTTAATATCGGTGTTACGTTGGCTATCTTCCACTGATCAGGCATAGTTCCTGACTGCAAGGATTTATTGAATAGTAATGTCAGTGGTTTGGAGAGCTCATCCTGAGCTTCCTTTAGAACTCTAGGCGAGATTGTATCAGGTCCAGGCGTTTTATTTACCTTGAGTTTATCTAAACAATTCAATACTTCTCTCTCTGTTACGGTGATATTGCTTAGAACATCTGAATTATCAATCTGAATCGGCGATGGTGTAGGGATATCACTGAGGTCTTCTGTTGTAAAAACTGATGCAAAGAAGGTATTGAGGACATTACTCATTTGTACTTCGTCTTTGGTGTATTCTCCATTTTCATCGACTAACGGTCCAACAGTTGAAGTAACTACTTTTTTCTTTCTGATATAACTATAGAATTCTTTCGGGTTTGTTTTACTTTGATTCGCAATATGTAACTCTAGGGTCTTTTTACTTTGCTTTATTAACTTTTTGGCTTTGCGTCGTAGCTCTACAAATTTCACCCGTTCTTCGTCATTTTGTGAGGATTTTAATCTATCATTAGCAATTTTTTTAGCAAGCAGGCAGTTTGAAATATCTTTATTCCACCATTTGGCCTTATTATTATGGCCTAGAGAGAGAGAGAGAGAGAGAGAGAGAGAGAGAGAGAGTACAAAGGAGTACAAAGGAAATCAAGCAACAATAGGTCTAGTGACCCTTCTTGGCTGTTTGTCCTCCAAAACACTGAGGATCAAATGTCCAAATAGTGGTTTAGAGTGGGTAAGGGAACATTGGAAAGGGAACTACTGCCCTAGAACTAATGTCCGTGGCAGGATTAGGAAGTTAGTAGGGGACAGATGGGTTAGTAACAGGGGGGGATAAAATATAGTTATTCATTTACAAACGCAGTCAGTCACGGGTTTGATGCGAGATATTTGTCTAAGCGGAGTTTAAATGAATCAACGGTGCTGTAGTCTATAACGTCTCGGGGAAGCCCATTCCACAAGTTGACAACTCGATTGAAGAAGAAATTCTTAGATTCGTGTGATTTAAAAGATTTACCAATAATTTTGCAACCGTTTCCCCGCGTGTAATTAGATTGGTCGATAGTGAAGTACTTACTACAGTTCATATTGTCAATGCCTTTGATGATTTTGAACACTTGAATTAAGTCAGCTCTTATTCTGCGCTGGATTAAAGGAAATAGATTTAATTATCTAAGACGCTCTTCGTATGGTTTGTTCTTTAGGCTAGGTATCATTTTGGTAACTCTACGTTGAACTCGTTCTAGCTTGTTTATATCTTTTTGGTAATAAGGGCACCAGGATTGAACGCAGTATTCCAGAAGAGGGCGGACTAAGGAATTGTAAAGGGTTAGGATAACTTCTTTGGATTTATGCTCAAATGACCTGCCTATAAAGCCAATTATTTTGTTTGCCTTCTTAACAACTTCTGAACATTGTTGACTCGGTTTTAGGTTACTTGATATTGTTACTCCCAGATCGGTTTCTCTGTTTACATTCTTAAGCTGAGTGCCATTCATCGAATGGTTTGCTTTCTCATTTAGGTATCTGATATGTAGTACTTTACATTTATCCGCATTGAAACTCATTTACCAAATTTGGGCCCAACATGACAATTTATCTAGCTTGTGTTGCATATCGTCAACTTGTTCTTTTGAGAGTACGCTATTTGCAATTTTTGTATCGTCAGCAAATTTTGAGATTGTACAGGTGAGACCCTCATCTATGTCGTTGATGTAAATTAGAAAGAGAATTGGTCCTAGTACCGATCCCTGGGGTACCCCGCTACTTACATTGGTCCATTTAGATGCCTTACCGTTTATGACTACTCTTTGCTTTCTGTCGCTGAGCCAATTTTCTATCAATTTCAACACACCGTCTTGTATTCCATGCGCTTTTAGTTTTAGCAGTAAACGTTTGTGGGGAACTTTGTCAAAGGCCTTTTGAAAATCAAGGTATATTATATCTACAGCTTTACTCTCATCGTAGAGGTTGAGGATATCGTGGAAGAAGTCTAAGAGGTTTGTTAAACAGGAACGTTTTTTACGAAAGCCGTGTTGAGTATCTTTAAGTATGTTATTTTCCTCTAAGTGATTTACGAGTCTGTCTCGTATGACCGTTTCTAGTATTTTACATACAACTGAGGTTAAGCTAATTGGACGATAGTTACTGGGTAGGGATTTGCTGCCTTTTTTTAATATCGGTGTTACGTTGGCTAGCTTCCACTGATCAGGCATAGTTCCAGACTGCAAGGATTTATTGAATAGTAATGTCAGTGGTTTGGAGAGCTCATCCTTAGATTCCTTTAGAACTCTAGGCGAGATTGTATCAGGTCCAGGCGTTTTATTTACCTTGAGTTTATCTAAACAATTCAATACTTTTCTCTCTGTAACGGTGATATTGCTTAGAACATCTGAATTATCAATCTGAATCGGCAATGGTGTAGGGATATCACTGAGAGAGAGAGAGAGAGAGAGAGAGAGAGAGAGAGAGAGAGAGAGAGAGAGAGAGAGAGAGAGAGAGAGAGAGAGAGAGAGAGAGAGAGAGCTAAGACACTGGTGGTGTAGTGGGTTAGGCTTTACATTTAACTGTTCTTGGGAAATCATTATTAAGCTTATATAATAGAATAGTATAGATCAAAATTGGGCCCGAAATACTCTAGGATGACTGAACGACCTGTTTAGTCTGTGTGTGTGCAAGTCTGTAACTTCTTCCAACCTGATTTAACAACTTTCCTTCTCAAGGTTTGCCTGTGTATATATATTTCTCACTCTCTCTCTCTCTCTCTCTCTCTCTCTCTCTCTCTCTCTCTCTCTCTCTCTCTCTCTCTCTCTCTCTCTCTCTCGGCAAATATGCTCAACAAATATTTTGGCTCAGTTTTCACAGAAGAAGTTATCGATCATACCCCTGAAAATAACACCTCAACTCATGTGATAGGAGATTTCACCATCAGTGTTAGCGAAGTACAAAGCAAATTGAGTATCTTAAATGTAAATAAGACCCCAGGACCCGACAAGTGCCACCCGAAAATAATTAAGAATGTTAAGGACGAAATTGCAAAACCCCTGATACAACTATATAACTTATCATTACTACAGGGGATTGTACCGAGTGATTGGAAAGATGCAAACATTACGCCGATATACAAGAAGGGTAGCAAGGCCAAAACGAGTAATTACAGACCAATTAGTCTAACTTCAATTGTAGGAAAAATCATGGAAAAAATCCTTAGAGATAAGATAGTAGATTACCTCGAATTAAACAACCTAATCAAAAATAGTCAACACGGCTTTAGATCAAATAAGTCATGCCTAACAAATTTGATTGAATTTTATAACAAACTATTCACATATAACGACATGACGAAATCACTAGATATAATCTTCTTGGACTTTCAAAAAGCTTTCGACAAGGTACCTCACCGAAATCTATTGGCTAAACTGGAGAGGATAGGTATCAAAGGTGAAATTCATTCTTGGATAAAAAATTAGCTTACAGACAGAAGACAGAGAGTGGTGATAAATGGAGTGGAATCGGAGTGGGAGCCTGTCACTAGTGGAGTTCCACAGGGTTCAGTCCTTGGACCGGTCCTGTTTCTCATTTACATTAACGATATTGATGTAGGGGTAAACAACACCATTTCCAAATTCGCCGACGATACAAAAATAGGAAATACAGTCCTCAACGAAGATGATAGAAATGCGTTGCAATCTGATTTAAACAAGATATCAGAGTGGTCGAAAAAATGGAAGATGCCCTTCAATGTCGATAAATGGCAGGTGCTGCAGGTTGGTAGCAGAAATATGAAATACAAATACGAAATGAATGGCAAACAAATAAAAACCGCAACGGTAGTAAAAGACCTAGGGGTACTAATATCTGAAAACCTAAAAACTTCCGACCAATGTATAGCAGATGCAAATAAGGCAAACATAGCATTGGGCTTTATTAAACGAAATTTTACATATAAACATGAGAACGTAATAGTGCCACTGTTCAAAAGTATGGTGAGGCCCCACCTTGAATATGGTGTGCAGTTCTGGTCACCTTATCTGATCAAGGACATTGTAAGACTGAGTCAGTACAGCGTAGAGCGACGAAGATGATACCCTCATTAAGAACTAAATCATATGAAGAAAGACTTAAACGATTGAACCTGTTCTCATTAAAAAAGAGGAGGTTGAGGGGTCAGCTTATTGAGTGCTTTAAGATACTAAAAGGTTTCGACAAAGTCGATGTAAATGCACTATTCACATTAAACAATACTAATCAAACTCGCGGAAATGGAATGAAATTAAAAACCAAAAAGGCAAACCTAGATGTCACAAAGAGTTTCTTCACCTACAGTGTGGTGACAGAGTGGAATAAACTACCAGCGAGAGTGATGGAGAGGGACACAATAAACGCTTTCAAGGGAAGGCTTGACCTCTATCTGCAGAGGGCTGGGGTGGAAAAAAAAAAAAAAAAATTATGTATGTATATGTATGTGTGTACACTGTACAGTATGTATCATAGTATGTATATATATGTATATATATATACTGTATATATATGTATGTATGTGTGTATGTATGTATGTGTATATGTATGTGTGTATATATATGTACCGGTGTATATATATATATATATATATATATATATATATATATATATATATATATATATATATAGTTTGTAAGGCCAGACTGCCTAGTAAGGACCTTGAGGGCTGTGTGGTCTGTGTATCTATGTAGCTCTATGTAGCTCTCTCAGCCCCCGCAATTACTGTTATTACCCACCCATCGTAACCACTGACCGTAAATAATTGCTCCTTGACCTTGAACACTCTAACTAAAACAAACTGTCAACTGTGGCCCAACATAAACGATTATCTCAAGCAATACCAAAATCATATACCTTCCTCAATCAAGAGTTCAGTATAATACAAATATTCTCATTCAATGCACGTGCGATTAGGTATAAGATAGATTAACTCAAATGCCTTGCGTAAACCGAAAAAATAGACATAATTAGTGTAACAGAAACTCACCTCTCTTTTAAAAACAAAGAAATAATTTCTGCATACCATATCGACTCATTCAAATTCTTTCATAAAAATAGATGTAACTGAAAGTGGAGAGGTGGGGTGTCTATGTGGATTGCCTGTTATTATAATCCAACTGAGGTTTCACTCCCCAAAAATAATAAAGAAATAGTGTGTGTCAAATTAATCATGAACAACTCAAACATTAATATCACTACTGCATACCTCCAAGTCAAAATGAGGCCGATGATAATCACCAATGCGAAATATTGCAACAAACCCTCAATGCTAACAAAAGCATAACACTCGGAGACTATAATCTGCCCAACATTGATTGGTGCCTTATGACTGGAATTAATTCCAATTCGCGAAAAATTATAAATATTATACAAGCCAATTTTCTACATCAAAACTTAATAGAAATGACACGCGAAAACAACATACTAGATCTCGTTATCAGTACAAATGAAAGCTTGATATTTAAACTTGACATCGGCGAGCATTTATCCACCTCTGATTACAAGCTCATTAGAATCGACATGAATTGCAAAATTAATATACTATTGCCAAAAAGGAAATGGAGATACCAGATTTTCAAAATGAGAATTACAACGGACTTAGGAAAGCCCTCTGTGACTTGCGTATACAGCTTAGCAAACTTGACAAAACAAGTGAAGTATGGGACAAATTTAAATATATATTCATGACTGCACAACTAAAGTACGTATCCCCGAAACTTGAAGTAAATACCGGTAAAAATAAAATTCCCTGTTTGAATACATATATTTGCAAGGTGCTAAGGGAAAGGAATAAATATCATAAACTAATTAAAAATGCCATACATAATGAAAACTGGAGCTATCTATACAAACTAAGTAGAAAAAAAAGTGAAGAAATTAATTAGGACAGAGAAGCATAATTATGAAAGTTATATATCATAGGAAAGTGTTAAAAAACGAAAGCAATATTATGGTTATGTTAATGTTAATAGAAAAATTAAACTGGAATAGGGCCACTTATTTATAATGACCAGAGAGTAACAGGTGATAATAACATTGCAATTTTGCTTAATTAACCCCTACACAGCGACTATCCTCAATAGAGGTTTTTCTGGTGCACTGCAACTATCCTTAATAGTCCAGAGCATAAACAAAAAAATAGAAAATACCCCAGTGGCACTCAAAACACAAGCAATTTGTGATTAGGTTAGATGATTCCCATCCATTACTTACTACCACTCCTACATATGTGTCCCAACCCTTCCCCCCCTTTTCCCCCCTCCTCAATTATCAGCTATTTTTGCTCTTACTCCCCCTTTTATCGGGTAATTTTTGACGCAAATTTACCCCACCCAGTCTCTTTAACACGGGTGATGCAGCTAGAGATCCTTGCAACACAGAGATTTCTACTCAGACCCGTCAGTGTCGCTCTACAGCCCAGAGAGCGTGGATATACGCCCCCCAGCTCTCGCCTCATAATACGACCTTGCGGCAAAAATACATCTTTTTCACCCCAAAAATGCTATTAACACTTTTATTATTGCTCTTAAATGGTCAATTGTTTATAATAAAGCAAAATAGGCAGATATAGATAAGTAATAATAATAAATATGGTACTACGACTATTTTCGTCAGAATAAAACCAAATACCTTCGCTTGGCGGGAGGGTTTGAACTACCATAGCTTCGCAGTTTATGAGTTAATATTTTTGTTCCATCTTTACTAGGAAGAATATAACACTACTTCAGAGACAAACATAACGGCACACAAAATAGGAAACTTTACCATATGTAAAAGTGAAGCGTTATGTAAGTTGAACAATTTAAATACTAATAAAACTCCAGGTCCGGATAAGATTGACCCAAGAATTCTGAAAAAAACGTGAGAGAAGAAATAGCCCAGTTCTTGACTAGCATATTTAACTTGTCACACAAGCAGGAAAACGTACCTAGTGATTGGAAAATTACAAATATTACACCAATATCTAAAACAGGAAATAAAGCCCAAGCAAGTAATAATAGGCCAATTAGATTAACGTCAATCATAGGAATTTTTTTGGAAACAATTCTAAGAGACACGAGAGTAGATTATCTAGAGTCATACAAGTTAATCAGAGAAAGCCAACATGGCTTTAGATCCAGTAAGTCATGTCTAACAAATTTGATTGAGTTTTATAATAAACTAATTACATATATTGACTCAATAAAATCATTAGACATAATTAACTTAGATTTCAAGAAGGCTTTCGGTAAGGTACCATATGGAAAATTGTTGAATACATTAGAAATGTTAGGCATTAAAGGAAAAATGCATGCATGGATAAAAAGCTGATTCACAAACAGAAGTCAGAGAGTTGTGATGAATGGATTAGAATCTGAGTGGGAGCCAGTTTACAGTGGAAAGCCTCTGGGATCGGTCCTGGGGCCAGTTTTGTTTATTATCTATATAAGATGACATCGTTGTTGAACTTAATACTACTATCTCAAAGTTCCCCGATGACACAAAGATAGGAAATTTAGTATTAACCCAAAAAAGACAGAAAGAAACTGCAATCTGATTTAAATATAAGAGTTGAGTGGTCAGAGAAATTACAGACGCCATTCAATGTTGACAAATGCCAGGTCTTACAAATAGGTAATACAAAAAAAAATATGAAAACAAGATGAAAGGCCAGCCAATCAAAACAAGTGCATTAGTTAAAGACCTGGGGGTTCTTATATCTGAAAACCTAAGCTGCATTTTCAAGCATCCCCACTATCTCTGATAGACTGGAGAAGGTGTCGTATTACACAATTAAGGGTGTCCAATATTAAGCCAATTCAATCCTACTCCTACGCTGGTTTGAAAAGTAAAGAGATAGTTTGTGGAAGTGAAAAGTCAATCCGATTTGGGCTTTAACCCTTATTTAGAGGGCTAGGTGGTCTATTTGACCGTAGCGCCCAGCAGGTTTTGTTTACCCTAAATAGGGTTGTTTACATGATCATTTTCATGCCTAAATAAGACCCAGAGCGTAAAACAAGTATCTATCCCTGGAAGGGCGTAAACAGAGCTTTCCAATGACACCCGAACCATCCTTGTACGACCACTGGTTCTCTTGCAACGATCGTGCAACACGAGTGCAAAAACCCTGTAATTAGGTAATTTCCCTACATAATTCCCTGTGTAGCGAGTGAGAAGAGGGGGAGTAAGTTAGAATACAGTTCAGTTGGTCCACCGCGGTGGTGGGGGACGGTCATAGGCTTGCTACGCTCCTCCCATCGCTCAGCTCTCTCTCTCTCAGCAACATTACGTGATGAAAATGGCGCACGACATAAGTTGTGAACCGCCACATAATCCATATTTATTTCACACGACATAAGTTGCGCGCCGACAGTTAAGGGTTAAGTATATATCTGAAAGCTCCTTCTCTGACCATAAACTATATCTGTCACCTGTTCTATCTTTACGGTATTGCCACCCGATCCTCCCAGCTGGCGGTGCTTGTGGCACTTTGGCACTGCCGACTGTGAGTCTCTTCGGCAATACTTCTTTGATTTCCTATAGAATGACTTCTGCTTCCGTGGCAGGGGACCCTCGGAGAGTGCTGAACGTAATACTGAGGTAATCCTCTCGGAAATGGAGGCATAGTGAGTTCGCTTTATCAATTTGTTCGAACGCCGACCCGTGGTAATAACGTTCTTGACATTGTACTTGCAACAAAAGAAGAATTAATAGAGAATTTGAATGTTGGTGATGAATTCAGTAACAGCGACCATCGTACGATAACTTTCACTTTAAAGTTTACTAGTGACGAACCAAATAATAGCATCGAAAAAGTCCCTAATTTCAAGAAAGCAAACTTCCATAAACTTTGAGCTATGTTTAAAGAAACTGACTGGAGCTTTTTAATTAACAATAACGACATAAATACATCTTGGAAGTTATTCGAAACCACTTACCTAAAAGCAGTGCAAGACTGCATACCATCGAAAATACGGCGTCCAGGCCATAATACTAAGCCCAAATGGTGGAATAAAGATATTTAAAACTGCCTGCTTGCTAAAAAAAATTGCTAATGATAGATTAAAATCCTCACAAAATGACGAAGAATGGGTGATATTTGTAGAGCTACGACGCAAAGCCAAAAAGTTAATTAAGCAAAGTAAAAACACCTTAGAGTTACATATTGCGAATCAAAGTAAAACAAACCCGAAAGAATTCTATAGTTATATCAGAAAGAAAAAAGTAGTTACTTCAACTGTTGGACCGTTATTCGATGAAAATGGAGAATACACCAAAGACGAAGTACAAATGAGTAATGCCCTCAATACCTTCTTTGCATCAGTTTTTACAACAGAAGACCTCAGTGATATCCCTAAACCATCGCCGATTCAGATTGATAATTCAGATGTTCTAAGCAATATCACCGTTACAGAGAGAGAAGTATTGAATTGTTTAGATAAACTCAAGGTAAATAAAACGCCTGGACCTGATACAATCTCGCCTAGAGTTCTAAAGGAAGCTCAGGATGAGCTCTCCAAACCACTGACATTACTATTCAATAAATCCTTGCAGTCTGGAACTATGCCTGATCAGTGGAAGCTAGCCAACGTAACACCGATATTCAAAAAAGGCAGCAAATCCCTACCCAGTAACTATCGTCCAATTAGCTTAACCTCAGTTGTATGTAAAATGCTAGAAACGGTCATACGAGACAGACTCGTAAATCACTTAGAGGAAAATAATATACTTAAAGATACTCAACACGGCTTTCGTAAAAAACGTTCCTGTTTAACAAACCTCTTAGACTTCTTCCACGATATCCTCAACCTCTACGATGAGAGTAAAGCTGTAGATATTATATACCTTCATTTTCAAAAGGCCTTTGACAAAGTTCCCCACAAACGTTTACTGCTAAAACTAAAAGCGCATGGAATACAAGACGGTGTGTTGAAATGGATAGAAAATTGGCTCAGCGACAGAAAGCAAAGAGTAGTCATAAACGGTAAGGCATCTAAATGGACCAATGTAAGTAGCGGGGTACCCCAGGGATCGGTACTAGGACCAATTCTCTTTCTAATTTACATCAACGACATAGATGAGGGTCTCACCTGTACAATCTCAAAATTTGCTGACGATACAAAAATTGCAAATTGCGTACTCTCAAAAGAACAAGTTGACGATATGCAACACAATCTAGATAAATTGTCATGTTGGGCCCAAATTTGGCAAATGAGTTTCAATGCGGATAAATGTAAAGTACTACATATCGGATACCTAAATGAGAAAGCAAACTATTCGATGAATGGCACTCAGCTTAAGAATGTAAACAGAGAAACCGATCTGGGAGTAACAATATCAAGTAACCTAAAACCGAGTCAACAATGTTCAGAAGTTGTTAAGAAGGCAAACAAAATAATTGGCTTTATAGGCAGGTCATTTGAGCATAAATCCAAAGAAGTTATCCTAACCCTTTACAATTCCTTAGTCTGCCCTCTTCTGGAATACTGCGTTCAATCCTGGTGCCCTTATTACCAAAAAGATATAAACAAGCTAGAACGAGTTCAACGTAGAGTTACCAAAATGATACCTAGCCTAAAGAACAAACCATACGAAGAGCGTCTTAGAGAATTAAATCTATTTCCTTTAACCCAGCGCAGATTAAGAGGTGACTTAATTCAAGTGTTCCAATCATCAAAGGCATCGACAATATTAACTGTAGTAAGTACTTCACTATCGACCAATCTAATTACACGCGGGGAAACGGTTGCAAAATTATTGGTAAATCTTTTAACTCACACGAATCAAAGAATTTCTTCTTCAATCGAGTTGTCAACTTGTGGAATGGGCTTCCCCGAAACGTTTTAGACTGCATCACCGTTGATTCATTTAAACTCCGCCTAGACAAATATCTCGCATCAAACCCGAGACTGACTGCGTTTGTAAATGAATAACTTTATTTTATCCCCCCCTCAGTTACTAACCCCTCTGTCCCCTACTAACTTCCTAATCCTGCCATGGACATTAGTTCCAGGGCAGTAATTCCGTTTCCAATGTTCCCTTACCCACTCTAAACCACTGTTTGGACACTTGATCTTCAGTGTTTTGGAGGACAAGCAACCTAGAAGGGTCACTAGAACTGTTGTTGCTTGATTTCCTTTTGTACTACTCCTTATACATTCCATTTTCTTTCTCTCAGTCTAATGCAAACATATCTTAGTTTACTCATGCTTTTTCTACTGCTGTCCACAATAAGGAGGAAGCATTCAAACGGTACCTCGTCTTCGAACTCAAGAATCTCATACATTCTATGTTTCTGCCCGGAATCAAGCCAAATCTGTTTTACGACTCGCCAAACACTCTTTCATCAATAATAAATGTACTGAACTATCCAACTATAGCTCTTCCCAACCCTTCTGACATCTAGCCAAAAACCTCTTCAACAATTTTTCTTCTTCGTCTTTCCCTCCTCTTTTCCACTCTGACAGCACTACCGTCACTTCTTCCTCTGACAAAGCTGAACTCTTCGATAACACTTTCGCTAGAAACTCCATTTTGGATGATTCCGGTGCTATTCCTCCCTCTCTCCTACTTATGCCTAAAATCATAATCTCCTCCAAGGATGTACTTTCCACCCTCTCTGGGCTTAATAATAAGAAGGCGTATGGACCGGACGGTGTCCATCCTGTTGTACTAAAAAACTGTGCTTCCGTGCCGACTCCCTGCCTAGGCAAACTCTTCCGTTTCTGTCTCTCTTCTAACGTGTTTCCTTCTTGCTGGAAGTTTGCTCTCATTCAACCTGTCCCAAAGAAGGGTACCGGTAGCTGCTCTCAACCCTCCAACTATCGTCCAAGGGCCGCTCTACTGGTGATCTTCTTTCTTATCTTATTAACTCTTGGTCATCCTCCATTCGGAACTTCGGTGAGACTTTTTCTGTTGCGCTAGACATACTGAAGGCCTTCGATAGAGTCTGGCACAAATTCCTTGTTTCCAAACTACCCTCCTTCGGTTTTTATCCCTCCATCTGTGCCTTTGTCTCTAATTTCCTTTCTGGCCATTCCATAGCTGTGGTTTTGGATGGCCATCGTTCACTTCCTTAACCTATCAACTCCGGTGTTCCTCAGGGTTCTGTTCTATCTCCAATTCTTTTCCTTTTATTTGTTAAAGACCTTCTCATCTACACCTCCAGCCCCATTCACTCATATGCTGACGAGTCTACATTACATTATTCAACTATCCTTCGTCTAAATCACTCCCAGCAGGAACTCCAAAACTCACGTAATGAGACCATAGAGCACCTAATGAGACCATAGAGCACCTATCTTCTGATCTGTCTACTATTTCTAGCTGGGGTAGAGAAAACCTTGTTACTTTCAATGCTTCAAATACGTCGTCCCCTTCCAGAAACTATGACCTACTCTTCAACAACATACAAATTAACCCTTCATCTTCTCTTAATATTCTTGGTGTCTCTTTTTCTTTTGATCTCTATTTGAAAGATCATATTACCACTCTTGCTAAAACAGCTTCCCAGAAGCTGGGTGTGCTCAACCGCCTCCACGTTTTTTTTACCCCTGCGCAGCTTCTTGCTATGTACAGGGGCACAGCGCATCCATGTGTTGAGTATTGTTCACACGTGTGGGGTAAATCCTCTCACTTAGCACTTCTGGACAAAGTAGAAAGGAAAGCCTACCTTATCACTAACTTACGTCCACTCATCAATTCTCTGCAGTCTCTCTCTCTTTGCCGCAATGTTGCATCTCTCTCACTATTCTACCGCTATTACGATAATCAGTGTTCCTCAGAGCTCTCTCAGTATATAACCTCCCCCCCCCCCTCCCTTCGTAGAGCATGTACCACCAGTCTTGCAAAAAAATCCCACCCCTACTCTGTGCAACTCTCCAACCCTAGAGTGAAACGCTATTCTCAATCTGTCTTCTATTTATTCAACAGCTGATCTCTGGAACTCTCTCAGAATCAGTCTTTCCCTCTTCCTTTGACTTACATTGCTCCAAACTCTATATGTCCAGGCATTTTGGCTCGAACGTCCTTTGATTTTGGCCGTGTCACATTTCAACTATGGGGGAGGTACTCGCTACAGGCAGATCTGCCTTTTGCCTCCCTCATTACACAAAAGAAAACAAAATTATCACATTTCTTTGACGAGTTTAAACAAAATTTAGATGTCTAAATGTAGTCTCAAAATAGCCTAAACATACACCAAAGTAAAGTCATTCATGATCATTCGAAATAGGGCTTTTGTGTATTTATACCAAAACAAGTAAGTTTTGATACTTATGAGAGTGTGCAAAATAAAAATATGTTCTAATAAACAGCTAGGAACTCCAAAATGTTCACCAAAAGTAAATAATATTGTTTGCTGTCATTCTTAAAACAAAAACAAGAACAACAGCATGCGTTCGTTCGTACGATCTTCGGGAAAGGAATGCTTCTTTTATTTAACCCTCTAAGTAACGTATTATGTGATTCATGTCGAAACTAATGGAACTGAAATTGTCTACATCGACTTTCAAGCCAATCTGTTGATCTCTTTAACTTTGAAATACTTGCTATAGTTTCGAAATCTGGCCTTCTTCATAAAAAACAAAATGGTACGATGTTGCAAATGTAGCAACTACCGCTAGATCCAGCGATCACTTCCGTCTAGCGACATCAAGATAATATTATGATGAATTCGAGCGATGTTAAATAAATGTTTACCTTTTTAAGGAATTGTGGAGATATTTCGATTGCTAAAGATTATTCTTAATACTTTAACATATTTTGTTTAGTGACATTATACAATGGGAAGGTAGGTGTCGGGAATAGTGAGATGATCCCGACAGTTTTGAGTCCAATTGGGTATTTGAATTTGGCGGTATTGTATAGCAAGTACGATTTCGGCTAGTCCTGTATGTACTATAGTTTATTATTAAGTGTAGGTTAAATATTAACTGTAATGCATAAATATTTACATCAGCTCTAGATGTATCATGAAACCAAATCATAGATTATAATTGTTATGAGCCGGCAGTCATTATGCAACTTCGCGAAGCGATAGAACGCCAGCAGTTAGTCTCTCAAAAACCACCATACGATCAACAGCTCCCCCCCCCCCCCCACCCCGCCCCCGGCTCTGACTCAACCCATAGTTCACCATGTGCTACAATTATTAATCTAGATCAACAGTCCTACATCACCAGTCCTCTAAGCTAAGTTCATTGTATCGATATTGTATTATGTGAACATTCCTACATGTCATGCAATTGAATTAGCCGTGTGTGGGGGACTGGATTACACCCATCGAATACTTCGTTGGTAATTATTATATAACTATTTGTTGAGATTATTTCATGTACCACTGAGTTAGAAAATTAACCTATCTATCTAAATTCCCGACAAATATATGATCCTTCGAACCGGATTTGAACCAGTGACCGATGGATCTAGATTCAGAGTATCTGGTCTACAGGTTCAGAGTCGTCTTATACGGAGCGACCTGTTCCCAGTTCCTTCTCAACGCTACTATCTTGCGACATCTTGAGGAGGCTGGACTAGATCCTGACTTCAAGAATGAGATCAAGCAGGGGATCTATGTGGACAATCTTCAAGGCACCGGAGACAATGCAGATTTATTGCTCAAGAGATGCTGGGAGATCCGCGATATATTTGCCAAGGCTCATTTATACTTAAGAGAATGGGCCACTAATAGTGATCTTTTGAAAGGTCAATTTGCTTCTGACGGTGTAGCTACTGAGAATAGTGAGGTGAAGTTTTTACGCCACAAATGGGACACTACCACAGACTGTATTTCCTTCTGCCACACACCATGCGACAGTGAGATTATGACCAAGCGCAGCTGCTTAAGCTTGTCTGCGAGGTTGTTTGATCCCGTAGGCTATTTGCTGCCTGTAACTATTCGTGCTCGTATGTTTTTACAGCAACTGTGGCGGCTAAAACTAGATTGGGACACGCCTCTCTCGAATGAGTTACAAGATACTTGGCGGTTAATTCGGTCGGACCTTTCCACATGTTGCAAGGTCCAATTTGATTGTCAGGTTATTAGTGGTCAACGGGTGGATCTACATGCCTTTGCTGATGCCAGTAATAGTGCGTACGGTACTGCCATATACTTATGCAATGGTAGTGAAGCGAAACTAGCTATAGCAAAGGCCAAAGTAGCCCCTATTAAGAAAATTACTGTTCCTAAATTGGAACTTACTGCATTGCTTCTGTCTGCTCGGCTACTAAAGTTTACACTGGATGCTTATACCAACATACTACAGATTAATAATGTCTATGTCTGGAGCGACAGTCAAATAGCACTTTCTTGGGTACACAGCCAGAAGGTATTACCTGTTTATGTTTCCAATCGCACTGATGAGATACATAACTTAGTTCCTACAGCTAAATTTCGTTATGTGAGCACCAAGGATAACCCCAGTGACATAATTTCCCGGGGGATCTCGGCGCAACAGTTTATGTCATCCTCTATTTATTTTTTTATTTTTTTTTTTCTATGTGATTGAGGGAGGCAAAAGGCATTACTGCCTATAGCGAGTGCCTCCCCCATAGTTGAAAGAGTGACAGGGCCAAAATCAAGGGACGTTCGAGCCAAAATGCCTGGACACACAGAGTTTGAAGCAATTTAAGTCATAGGAAGAGGGAAAGACTGATTCTGGGAGAGAGTTCCAGAGCTCAGCTGTTGAGTAGAAGAAAGTTTGAGAGTAACGTTTCACTCTTGGGTTGGAGAGTTGCACAGAGTAGGGGTGGGATTGAGTTGCAAGACGGGTACCACGTGCCCTACGTAAAGGAGGTGGTATGCACTGGGATAGCTCTGAGGAACACTGATTATTATAGTAGCGATAGAATAGCGAGAGAGATGCAACATTGCGGCGGAGAGAGAGAGATTGCAGAGAGTTGGTGAGTGGACGGGAGTTAATGATACGAAAGGCCTTCCTTTCAACTTTGTCTAGGAGAGCGGTGTGAGAGGAACCTCCCCACACATGTGAACAATACTCAATACAAGGGCGCACTATGCCCCTGTACAGAGCAAGAAGCTGTGCTGGGGAAAAGAACCCCCTAAGGCGGTTGAGCACACCCAGCTTCTGGGAGGCTGCCTTAGCAAGATTGGTAATATGGTCCTTCCAAATGAGAGCAGAAGAAAAATAGACACCAAGAATATTGAGAGAAGATGAAGGGTTGATTTTTGTATTGTTGAAGAATAAGGGATAGTCCGCTGGGAGATCCTGACGGGTAGATAGATGGAGAAATTGGGTTTTGGAAGCATTAAAGTTAACAAGGTTTTCTCTGCCCCAATTGGAAATAGTATTTAGATCAGAATTTAAGAGTTCTATGGCTTCATTACGTTTGTCGTTGAGGAATTGCTGGCTGGGGCGTTCTGAAAAACTAATGGAGTAGTGTAAGGTTGAGTCGTCTGCGTATGAATGGATGGGAATTAAGGTACAGTTAAGGAGATCATTTATAAAAATTAGAAAGAGAATAGGAGATAGGACAGAGCCCTGAGGAACACCGGAGTTTATAGGGTGAGGAAGTGAACAATGGCCGTCCACAACCGTGGCTATGGAACGGCCGGAAAGGAAATTAGAGACAAAGGCACAGATGGAGGGATAGAAACCGAAGGAGGGTAGTTTAGAAATTAAAGATTTATGCCAGACTCTATCGAAGGCTTTCGATATGTCTAGTGCAATAGAAAAAGTCTCACCGAAGTCCCGAAAGGAGGATGACCAAGAGTTAGTAAGATATGAAAGAAGATCACCAGTAGAGCGACCCTTAAGGAAGCCATACTGGCGATCTGAGAGCAGATTATGAGAAGAGAAATGCTTAAGAAATTTGGAAGCAAGAATAGTTTCAAAAACTTTAGAAAGACAAGAGATGAGAGCAATTGGACGATAGTTGGAGGGTTGAGAGCGGTCACCCTTCTTTGGGACAGGTTGAATGTGAGCAAACTTCCAGCATGAAGGGAAGACGTTAGAGGATAGACAGAGACGAAAGAGTTTGCCTAGGCAGGGAGTCAGCACGGAAGCACAGTTTTTGAGAACAACAGGAGGAACACCGTCTGGACCGTACGCCTTATTAGTGTTAAGCCCAGAGAGGGTAGAAAGTACATCTTTAGAAGAGATTAGGATATTAGGCATAAGTAAGAGAGAGGAGGGCGGAGAGGGAGGAATAGCACCGGAATCATCCAAGGTGGAGTTTCTAGCAAAAGTTTGAGCGAAGAGTTCAGCTTTGTCAGAGGAAGAAGTGATGGTAGTGCCATCAGAGTGGGAAAGGGGAGGGAAAGACGAGGAAGAGAAATTGTTGGAGAGGTTTTTGGCTAGATGCCAGAAAGCTTGGGAAGAGCTAGAGTTGGATAGTTCAGTGCATTTATTATTGATGAAAGAGTGTTTGGCAAGTCGAAGAACAGATTTGGCTTGATTCCGGGCAGAAACATAAGAAGAATGAGAGTGTTGAGTTTTAAGACGTCGGTATCGTTTGAATGCTTCCTCCTTATTGCGGACAGCAGTAGAACAGGCGTGAGTAAACCAAGATTTTTTAGCATTAGTCTGAGAGAAAGAGAATGGAATGTATGCTTCCATGCCCGATAGGATTACCTCGGTAATGCGTTCAGCACTCTCCGAGGGTCCCCGGCCACGAAAGCAGAAATAATTCCATGGGAAATCAAAGAAGTACTGCCGGAGAGCCTCCCAGTCGGCAGCGCCAAAGTGCCACAAGCGCCGCCGGCTAGGAGGATCGGGTGGCCGTACTGGAGAGATAGGACAGGTGACAGAGATAAGTTTATGGTCGGAGGAGCCCAGAGGATAGAAAAGATCGACAGTATAAGAAGAAGGGTTAGAAGTTAGAAACAAGTCAAGAATGTTGGGCCGATCTCCGATGCGATCCGGGATACGGGTGGGTTGCTGAACTAACTGCTCTAGGTCATTTATGATAGAGAAGACGTAGGCTTGTTCACCAGGTGGATCAGTAATGTGAGAGGAGAGCCATTGGCGGTGGTGAACGTTGAAATCTCCTAAGATGGAGATTTCTGAGAAAGGAGAAATGGATAGAATGTGTTCCACTGTAGAGTTTAGATAGTCAAAGAATTTGGGAAAGTTGGTAGAGTTAGGGGAAAGATAGACAGCACAGAAATATTTAGTAAGAGAATGACAGGAAAGTTTGAGCCATAAAGTTGAGAATTCAGAGGAGTCGAAATCGGGAACACGAGAGCAAGTGAGGTTGTTGTGCACATATGCACAACATCCGCCTTTGGCTTTGAAACTAGGATAGAGAAAGTAGGAGGATACAGAGAAGGGGCTGCTGGATGTTGCTACAGACACCTGAGTTTCGGTGAGGAAGAGAAGATCAGGTTTGTAGGAGGAAAGATGGTGCTCAACAGAGTGAAAGTTAGAGGAAAGTCCACGAATGTTGCAGAAATTAATAGAAAGAGTAACAGGCCGAGGTCCAGGTAATTGTGTGGGGTCGTCAG